>JASDQU011101302.1:3735-28583 GCA_032191745.1 Picea mariana | reverse complement strand
TCCTCATCCCGAAAGTCTAGTAGGCCTTTGTTGGGCAAATGTTTAGGTGTATATATACTTAGTTTTGATATTTTTCAAGGGATCGATGGTAGAGCGAAGCTCCCGATTGTAAAGTTTTAGCAGACGTCTCTAGTTCTCTGGTTATGCATCTGTATGTAAGATTTCTTGTCTAATGACAGACAATTCTCTTATCCCATCTAGTTTTCATCTCATACCGAGGGAGTTCATGATTGACTGATTCGCATGAATTATGGCAATTATGTTATGATAAAGGATTTATTGTGTCATTATTGTATTCTCTGGTTTTTTACATTTGAATGTAAGAAGATCTTGTGTTTAGATGCCTTCTCCTACAGCCTGTTAGAAACCTGATGTTTACGACAGGCCTTTGCATCTCTTTGATACAAGTCTTCCCCCTACTCACCCTTACTACAACTCACTGTCTGAAGTTTATCCAAGACCTCTAATGCCCATGCATGCCTAGCCTAGTTTTGGAGTTGAACAATATTGTTTTGAGTTTACTTCCATTCGATCACCCCTTTTATACACAAATAGTGACATAAATTGATGGGCGTCGGGCTCTGTGCCTGCTGCAATCCAGGGGTGACTTCTAACGCTAACATTTCTGGCGCCGTTTTCAAGGACGAAGTTGAAAATTTTCCCCGAGATTGAATAACATTGAGCCTCTGATTCTGAAGGTGCATCAAGTATCAGAGCCTTTTAAGATTTCTATTATGCACCTGGCGACTCCATTGTGATGACTCCACTGTGGTGAACTTGCCATTTCAATTGTGGCTTTCAGAGGCAGGCACATGCGGTCCCATCCATAGCTGCCTCTAGCTACACCTAAAACTTATTTGGAGGTGGTTCTCAGAAAAGGGAAGGCCTCTAAAGGAGAAGCTTCCGCCGCCAAACCAAGTAATCCTCCATCTCCTTCTGTAGGAGCTCCATTTTCTCCTCCTCAGTTTCTTAGCAGACCGCTTTCTGAAGTTTCCCGTTTCTTGAATTTCGGGAGTGTTGTTATTGAGGTTTCCCCCCCTGGTCTAGGATTGGAGGGAGAAATCCTTGTCACTCCCCTCTCCCCTGAAGTTGTACCTTGGTGTAGACCCAGGACCACAGAAGATTTCCCCACTCCTAGATTTACCGCTCCTCCTCTTGTTATTGTTGTCGCTTCTGCACAAAGAGAAGCATCTGCCAACTTAAGCCCGCTAGCCTTCTCCCTAAATCCCCTATTGTTTCTCACTCCCATTAGAAGCTCATCCCCAGTATCCCCATTTCAAGCTCCTTCTCCCCCGATTTCTCCTCTACATAATATCCCTATGGCAGGAGAAAATCCCCCTATGACCAGAATGGAGGCTATTACAGCTGCTAGGTATGCTCCCCTTGTGTTACCTCAGCCTCTCAATGCCCTTCCAGCAGATGGTTACCTCAATCAGCTGCCCAAGTTTACAGGTGAGGGGGACATAACTGCAGAAGAACACCTAGAAGCCTTTTACAGTTTTACAGACGATAATGCTATCATGCACGCAGACGTATGGATGACGATTTTTGTCCATAGCCTTCAAGGCGAGGCTAGAAAATGGTTCAAGGCCCTACCTCCTAGATCTATTGATGGGATCAAAGCTTTGGATAGTGCCTTTTTGAGACAGTGGGGAGATAAAAAAGACTTCATGTATTACATGATAGAGTTTGGGTCTTTGAAGAGAAAAGAAGGAGAATCTGTCTCTGACTTCTCCAAGAGATTCAGTAAAATGTACAATAAAATCCCTATTGAGATCAAACCCTCAAAATCCTCTGCAATGATCACTTATGCCAACGCTTTTGATCCTAATTTCTACCTCCTGCTTAGGGAAAGGAGATCCACTACTGTGGCTCACATGCAATACGCAACCGTGGAAATAGAATCTAACATACTGGCTGTTGACCGACTCAGGAACGCTGCTGATAGAAACATATCCAGGAAGAGGCCTGAAGCTTCCCCATCCAGTTCCTCTCCCCTGCCCCTTCAGACAGAGGAGACAACTAGAATGCTAAAATAACTTTTTTCCAGGATGGAAAGGTGGGAATTAGAAGGGAAGCCCATCTACAAAAATCCCCAAAATACAGATAGTAGAGGTTTCAGGAAGCCTAATAACAATGTGCCACAGGCTTTTCCTAGGGAACAAAGGAGCAGAGATAGAGATGATCAGAGGATTCAGACCCCTCTCCAGAACAACCTAGTTTCTCATGAGGAAGGGGAGGAGGTGGATGAACTCGACCCTAAGATCCACTGCATCAAGGATACTTCCCCGTCTCTTCACTTGACTCAATCCTCATATGAAGAATCCCTTATCAACACTCAAATCAATGAGTTGAGTAAAGGGGAAAGGGCCAGCAACACTCCTAACAGATACCATCTCAGGTCAAAAAATAAAGAAGGGAATTTCGATAGCTAGGATCAACCCCTCATAGTGGAAAGGCCTATTAAAGCCGTAGCAATCACTACTAAAGAAAATAAAACTCAGAACGCTTCGCCGACAGCCAAGGAACCGGTCTATGAGGTAAGGGAAGCTCCTAAGTCTCTCTCCTCCTTTATCTTTGAGCATGAGATTCAAAAGATTAGAATTCCTGTGCCCCTTTCTGAACTAGTTAAAAATGAAGACTTTAAAAGCTCCCTCTCCAAGCTATTACAATCTGAGCCCCCCCAGCCTTCCACAGACTCAATAAACCTTCAAGATGAAAATCCAACATTTGTCCTAGGGCCCATGGTAGAAGATAGAGATGATTCATCCCCTCCCTTCTACATATCCTTGAACATACATGATAAAGTGCTGCATAACTGCCTCATGGATTTAGGGGCTTCCCATAACCTTATGCCCAAAACAGTAATGGAAGAATTGAGACTGGAGGTGACAAAAACTTATCATGATTTGTACTCTTTCGATTCAAGGAGGGTGCAGTGTCTAGGAGTCATCAAAGACCTGGTGGTTTCTTTGTTTCAGCTTCCCATGAAGAGTGTGGTCATGGATATTGTGGTCGCTGATGTCCCCCCCAAGTTTGGCATGCTGTTGTCAAGATCTTGGATTAAAAAGCTTGGAGGAACATTACAGATGGATCTCACATATGCCACCATTCCATTCTTCGAAGGGGAACAAAGGAGGTTATATAGGGAAGCTCAGCTGGCCTACATTGTTAGTGATGAAGAAAACCCCACCAATCACCCCATCTTTGCACTTGACACCGATTTGGGGTCTAGTTTATTGTAGCTCACTGATGCTCCTAAAGACCCTTTCCAAGTCAGAAAGAAGCCCAGCCTTAATTATCTGATTCCCCCTCCAACCATCTTTGTTTGGAAGATGTTTTTCGATGGAGCTTCCTCTAGCGAAGGCGCTAGCACCAGATTAGTTTTCATGTCACCCTCTCAAGAGACCATATCCCTGTCATACAAGCTGGAATTTGAAACCACCAACAATGTGGCAGAGTATGAAGCTCTTGTTCTAGGTATGAGGGATGCAAAGGAAATGGGAATTAAAGAGATAGAAATATTTGGAGATGCTGAACTGATTATCCAGTAAGTTAGAAATGCTTATCAGACTAATAATCCCCAGCTCAGAAATACAAAAATGAGGTATGGGACCTGATTGATAATTTCTTCTTGGCTTTTAACATTTCTTTCATTCCGAGGGGGAAAAACACTTCAGTTGATTCTTTAGCTGTCTTAGCTAGTTTGCTCAAAGTTCCTCTGCTGCCTATGATCAAATATGATGTTGAAATAAAATATAGGCCCTCTGTACTGGACAATGTCAAGCATTGGAAGGTGTTCGAAGATGATCTGGAAATCAAAAAATTTCTCCAATCTGTTGATGAATTTTCTGCGCTGCACATTGATCAGGATCCTGACCCAAAAGGTGACCTTCACCCTGAGGTGTTTTTAAATGAAATTTCTAATCACCAGATTATTCAGCTGCCTAGCAATCACATTTTGAGGGGACTAGTTCCTTTATAAAGACTGTTCGATGGGAATGATGTGGCAGTAAAGGGTAATGTTTCAAATGAAGATACCGACACAACTATGTGCAACATTGGCACACAGGAGGAGCCTAAGTTTGTCAAGTTGTCAAGAAGTTTGACCAGAGAATAGAGGGCCGAATATACTGAGTTGCTAAGAGAGTTTGTTGATGTGTTCGCATGGACCTATGAAGACCTCAAGACATATGACACATTCATCATTGAATACAAGATCCCACTGAAGGAAGAGGCTAGGCCATTTAGGCAGAAGCTAAGACAGATGAATACCATGTTTCTACCTATCATGGAGAAAGAAGTGAAGAAGTTGTTAGAGGCCCAGATCATCATCCCCTTGAGATATTCCGAATGGGTTGCCAATTTGGTCCCATTGAGGAAGAAAAGTGGAGAAATCAGGATTTGTGTCGATTTCAGGAACCTGAACAAGAGCTCAAAGAAAGACAATTACCCCCTACCTAAGATGGAACAAATACTGCAGAGGGTAACTGGTGCATCCAAGATTTCCATGATTGATGGGTTTTCTGGCTATAATTAGATATCGGTCATGCCTGAGGAAAGGGAAAAGACAGCCTTCACCACTCCTTGGGGCACATTCATGTATGCCAAAATGCCATTTGGACTAATGAATGCAGGAGCAACATTTCAGCGAGCCATGGATATAGCCTTCATCGGGGAGAAAGACTAGTTTGTAGTGATCTACCTAGATGACATCACAGTCTTCTCCAGGTCTGATAAAGAGCACCACCATCACTTAAGGAAAGTTTTCTTGAAGTGTTGGAGGTTTGGTATTTCCCTAAATCCCAAGAAATCCTTGTTTGCTATGATAGAGGGCAAGCTGTTAGACCATATATTATCAGCGGAATGAGTGAGAATTGATCTCAGCAGAGTGGAGGCAATTCAAACCCTGTCACTTCCTAGGTCTAAAAAAGAGGTCCAGGCCTTTTTAGGAAAGATTAACTTTCTGAGGAGATTCTTGTCAAATTTTTCTAAACTTGTGAAACACATCACAACCATGCTTAGAAAGGGAAACGAAGTGAAATGGACCGTTGAACCCAGAGAATCTTTTGTCCAAATAAAAAGGGCACTAACTAAGGCACCTGTGCTGATTAGTCCTGATTATTTCAAACCCTTCCTAGTTTTTTCTTTTTCTTCTTTCAATACGGTAGCAGTGGTGTTATTGCAGAAAAATGAGGAAGGGCGAGAGAAACCCATTGCCTTCTTCAGTAATTCATTAAGAGATGCAGAGATCAGGTATGAAATCATGGAGAAATAGGCCTATGCCTTAGTGAAATCTCTCAAAGATTTCAGAGTCTATGTCTTGCACTCAAAGGTAACTGCATACGTTCCTTCAGCTTCTGTGAAGGACATCCTTGTACAACCCGACATAGATGGGAGAAGAGGTAAATGGATCGCTAGAATCCTAGAATTTGACTTGGAAATAAAACCCACCAAGTTTGTTAAGGGGCAAGGTTTAGCCAAGCTACTGGCTGAATCCAATTGCGAAGCCTTGGGGGTTAGTTTCATCAATACTTGCTCAGGAACTTAGCAAGTTGAGTTACCTAGCCAAAGCTCTCAGGACGGCTTATTGTGAGTTACCTAGTTAGAATGTGCCTGGTATCGTGACATTTTGTATTTTATATAGGAGTTGAAGCCCCCGGATGGAATGGGTAAAAGTAAGGCAAGAGATTTAAAGCTCAAGGCAGTCAGATATTGCCTCATTGGGCAAGTCTTGTACTGGAGAGACCCTCTAGGGGTGCTGCTAAGATGTTTGAACCCACCAGAAGCCCAGAAAGTTATGTTTGATTTCCATAGAGGCCTTTGTGGGGGGAATCATTTCTGGAAGACCATAGCTCACAAAATCCTCAGGGTTGGGTATTACTGGCCCACTTTATTCATTGATGTCAGCAGAGAAATCAGGGCCTGCATCAAATGCCAAAAGTTCTCAGGAAAGCAGTAGCTTAGACCACTACCACTGAAGCCTGTAGTGGCTTTAACACCTTTTCAACAGTGGGGGCTAGACTTCATTGGGGAAATCCATCCTCCCTCAAGTGGCCAACACAGATGGATCCTGACTGCAACATATTATTTCACTAAGTGGATAGAAGCTGCCCCCACCAGAAGTGCATCACACAAAGTAATTATCAGCTTCCTGGAGGATAACATAGCCAGATTTGGCTGCCCCAGCAGGATCATCATTGATAATGCTGCTTCTTTCAAATCTGAGCCTCTAATTAAGTTCTGCGAGCAGTTCCAGATCTCGCTAATTCATTCCACCCCCTACTATCTGCAGGGCAATGGTTTAGCAAAGTCCTCTAACAAAATCCTAATAAGAATCATTAAAAGACTATTGGAGGACAACAAAAGGGCCTGGGATTCCAAGTTGAAATTTTCTCTATGGGTTGATCGAGTGACAATGAAGAAATCCCTGGGCACCTCGTCTTTTCAGCTGGTCTATGGAGTAGAGGCGGTTTTTCCCACTAAGCTCGCCTTACCTGTGGAAAAGTTCTTTCAAGATTATGAAGGAGATCCAGATCATATGATCAGAAGGATTCATTAGATAATGGAAGTACAAAAGATCAGGGAACAGGTGAGGGACGCAGCTCATAGTCATTAGCAAAGGGTCAAACAGGTTTTTGACAGGAAGGTCAGGAAGAAGGAGTTCAAGATCGAGGATTTGGTACTTAAGTGGGATGCACCCAAACAGGATAAGGGAAAACACAGCAAGTTTGATGCCCTCTGGATCATCCCCTTCAAAATATTTGAGGTTTTCTCAAACAACACGTACAGGTTGCAATATCTGGAGGGTGAAGAGGTTTTCAACAGCCTAGTAAATGGGCATTTTCTGAAGAAATGATTTGTTTGAGCCTTAGACGTCTCCTTTGTTTGTAAATATTGTCCTTTGGTTCTTTATTCATTTTATTTTTGCATATTTTAGGCTTAGTAAATGACTCCATAGCCCGATAGCAAGGTACTAAAGCTGCAGAATGAGTTCTTAGAGCATCACAGGGACGACTCTATCCCCCATGGAGCCTAATGTTAGCAACAATTTTTGTCTTGGGGCACAAAAGTATCCAAGTCTGCAGGTTTCACGGGAAGTGCCCAAGTGCAGCATGGAAGAATCTCTTTTCCGGTTACAAGTCAAGTGAGCGGGCGAAGTTTTGTGTTCAGCAGTCGAGATCCATCTATAAAGATGATCGTTGGTCACCGGGATTTCGGGGCTGCCAAGTTGCCCGAGATTTAGCACAAAAAGTAGCACCCATAGTTCAAGACAGATCCGGGTCATCCGATCCAGTTGGGACAGGTGGCAGCCAGTCAACATTACGAAGATTGGTGTTTCAGGAGACAAGGGACATCCCATTCATTGCAGCTAAAATTTCCGATCGGTAAAATGCCGAGGGCACCTTTGGAGTCGAGCCCACGGTCCTAACGCCAGGTCGTGTCAAGCGAGCCTGGGAATGAAGGAAGCCACCTTTCAAATAACCAATGCTACCTCGATCATTCATCTTGAGGACACGCGACGCACATCCGTGTCATGTCAACATTCGAGAGTTTGAGGGGTAAGTGATCCTCGTCATTTCACATCTCGAAACCCCGAACCCCGAAGCGCCGAAAGCGCCCAAAATCGGGCCAATGTTTTTGGCGCCTGGTCACAAAGGAGTAGGTCGGGGGGAGGGGCGCTAACGTTTATCATTTGGAAAGATGGATCCCAAAGCGTAGATATCTTAGCCATTCATCCCAAAGGAACATGTGGTGCATGATTAGGTTCTTCTCTTTTTCGCCCATCGCGATTTCGAAGCACAAGGAGCAACTCTTTCATATCTCCGAAGCATGAAGCGTTGAAGACGTCTTAGACCCGGGCCCATAGTATTACCAAATTAGTTCAGTACCATTAGATCAGTGGCAGAGATGTGTCGACCGTTAGGCCCTCCCGACATTTCGCCCATCGCGACTTTGAAGAGAAAAGACCTACTCCTTCCTATCCACGAACCCCGAAACGTCGAAAGCACCTTTGAAGATAGGCGTAGGGTCATGGCTCATGGTTTCTTGAGGGAATAGAAATGGATGTACAAAGGGGGCTTAAATCACTGAGTTGAGTTTCATAAAGGGGGCATCATGTTCTTCAGAGGCAGGTTCGACGTGATCTATATCCTGATACCTGCTTGGAATGAATAAAAAAGAGAGAGGGTGGTCGAAAACTCACCTCACTCATTAATTGCAAGGTATGGATGTCCCGACTGAGGGTCTACCCAGGATGGTCCTCTCTATTGGTTCTTTCCATGAAAGCCATGCTGATTCCTTGACTCACCAGGGAAGCCTACACACGTTAATTCAGCATTTAAGGGCTCAGCTACCCCCTGGCGCGAGCCATGCAGAATTAAAGTGGCATATGACAGAAGAGTGCAGGTTGGATTTGATTGAAGGGACTCCTCGTCCCGAAAGTCTAGTAGGCCTCTATTGGGAAAATTTTTAGGAGTATATATACTTATTTTTGATATTTTTCAAGGGATCGATGGTAGAGCGAAGCTCCCGATTGTAAATTTTTAGCAGATGTCTCTAGTTCTCTAGTTATGCATCTGTATGTAAGATTTCTTGTTTAATGACAGACAGTTCTCTTATCCCATCTAGTTTTCATGTCATACCGAGGGAGTTCATGATTGACTGATTCGTATGAATTATGGCAATTATGTTATGATAAAGGATTTATTGTGGCATTATTGTATTCTCTGGTTTTCTGTGTTTGAATGTAAGAAGATCTTGCGTTTAGATGCCTTCTCCTACATCCTGTTAGAAACCTGATGTTTACGACAGGCCTTTGCATCTCTCTGATACAAGTCTTCCCCCTACTCACCCTTACTACAACTCACTGTTTCAATTTTATCCAAGACCTCACTTTCCCATGCATGCCTGGACTAGTTTTGGAGTTGAACAATATCGTTTTGAGTTTACTTCCATTCAATCACCCCTTTTATACACAAATCGTGACATAAATTGATGGGAGTCGGGCTCTTCTCCTGCTGCAATCCAGGGGTGACTTCTGACACTAACAACATCCAAATGAACTAAGGAGGTATAATCCCATCTCCTCCATTGGATTCTAAGTCTTGGAGATAGGTGGCAACAATCAAAGAGACAAAAATCCAACAAACTGTTAATTTTCAGGAATTTGTTGGAAGTCATTAATAAAATGTCTCCACCTCATTGCATGAGGCATTTTATGGAGATAAATATTAGGTGTAGGTGTCCCTTGACAT
This sequence comes from Picea mariana, assembly GCA_032191745.1. Classification (NCBI taxonomy): domain Eukaryota; kingdom Viridiplantae; phylum Streptophyta; class Pinopsida; order Pinales; family Pinaceae; genus Picea; species Picea mariana. Next base: position 19,326 of record JASDQU011101302.1, on the reverse strand, counting down.
CTAACTGATCCTTGAGAAGTTATTCGAACCCTCCTTGACATTTGGAAACCTCACAACAAGGTGAATATCAAAACCGTGACCACTACAGAAAATTAGGCAGTGCCGCTGTAAAACAGTTGGGTAGCACCACTTGTATGTCTCATATCTCTCACACCATAACACATTTTGAAAAATTGAGAGAGGGTTTTGTTATTTGACATGTTATGAACAAAAACCTCTTCCATTTTTCAAAAAAAACTTCTCAATTGTTCAAAATCCAAGTTTCAAGTTATTCACTAAAAACTTGTAAACTAACTCTGCACAATTCGTTTTCTGCCAGAAATATTAGGTAGCGCCTGTAGGTAGCGCCACTTATGTTGTTCCTGTGTGCAGGTTTAGGTAGAAATGTCAAAACCCAGTGCCTTGAATCTTGAACATGTGTAGAGCAGTTGGTGGTCTTTTATAATGTCGAACCCATTGTGTTTAGGTGTCTTGGAAGTATAGTAGGTTGTGCACTTTACCACTGAGGGAGTTAACACTTTAGAAAAAACCCAAAACTCTGATAGTTAGGCCTCTTCTAGCTGCAAATTCTTGTTCTAACACAACCCACTAGTTTTCAAACTCGAATTAGAGATAAGATGTTCAAACCTTTAAGGCTTCCATATCATCTTCATCCTTATCCTCTTGATTTCTTCGAGTACTTTCCTCGGTTTTCTGGAGAGGATCATGTTATAGATGAGAGGCATGTGGAGGCCTTTGACAACTTTATTGATAAATTTGAGATAGTTCATGAGGATGTTACCATGAGGTTGTTCTCCAATTCCTTGTTAGGAGATGTTGCTTTATGGTTTAAGGGTTTGGGAGCTGACTCCATTGGTTCCTGGATTGAATTATGCAATACTTTTTTAAAGTGTTGGGGTGAGAACAAGTAATTTGATAAGTACCTACATGAGTTCACTACTTTCAAAAGGGGAAAAAATGAATATTTGTCTACTTTTAATCGAAGGTTTTACAACTTGTATTGCAGCTTGCCCCTGGAAATTAAACCTTCTGAGACCACTACCATGGTGTATTGCATAGTGTCTCAAAACTTTGACCTTGTTTTGTATCTTAGGGAAAGAAAATCTATATCTTTATCACAATTATTCATGGATGTTGAGGAAGTGGAGGAGAACCTCCGAGCTTGTGGCAGGATTCAAAGTCAACATCATGTCAACTTTGAACATGAGGTAGATTTTATTTGTTGTCCATATGAAGAAAAGATAGTCGATGATTTGGTCCTTGAAGCATGTATCTTTGACAACCTTTCCCCTGAGGAAGTCACTGTCTCAAACATTGACCAAGAGAAGTTTGTTGTTGAAAAACACTCTGGTAATGAATACTTTTTTGTTAGAGAGCATCCTGAAACAAGACATTATGCATGTCAAGAGTCAAAGATTTGTCATGGACAACCTATTTTTGATGGAAATACAGGTGATGGTGATGAACATAATTTTTCTACTATTTGTTTGGAACCTCTTAGCACTATTCCTGTATATGATGATTATGCTCCCAATCCTATTAAATGATATGGAGGTGTTGAAATGGATTTTTATATAAATATAATCTCTTATCCATCATGAACAAATGAACAACCCTGTCTTAATAAAAACCATGTGTATGAGTAGCAGAATATCCTCACGGTATATGCAAAAATGATTACCCATCAACCAACAGGTGGTTCTGAAGTTACGAAGCAACTATTCAACCCACAAATACCTGTGTCTATCATTCAATTAAGTGTGCATGTAGAACACATCAAACAAACTGTTAGCAGTTTTGAAACAATGAGGTAACCTGTCATAAATTAATTATGCATTGCTTTCAGTTTCATGACCATGTCAATGAGTACATAGAGTTACACTTTTCAAATGCTTTGAATCATGCCGACTTGATCTTTTTATCAGCATTTGAAGGTGATAATGGTGATCATAAGGATGATTTTAGTCAACTGTCACACTTTCCTTGGTTTTTATGGATCATTTGCAGTAAAGAGAAGAATTTGGTTACCAAACAGTTTGAATGGTTATGGTGGAAGCTTGTTTTCACCTGAGCAAGTTCCTAAGTTGGTTAGAGTAGCATAGTATAGGAAATAAGCTCGTTTCTGAGCATTTATTTTATTTCAGTTTGCAACATATGCAGTAGTTAGTTTGCTTGAATAAGTGGCAGGTTTTGAAAGTTTCACAGAGAATGGTTGAATGTTGACTCCATAGCCCAATAGAAAAGGTGACTAGAACTACTAGGTTCTTGGAGCATTAGAGGGAGGTCTCCATCCCAGTTGGAGCCAGATGTTAGCGATCAAAATGCACTGGTATTTTTGAGAGTGTCTTCATCGCTCTCTACTTGATTTATTGTTTTCTTAAGTCTTTTGGCCAGTGTCCTTAACCTTCAGATTATTCATCAAGCTCTCGTTGATTACTTTTGCCTATAAATCCTTTGGCTTAATCCTCTTGACCTGCAAATAAATGGTTAGAAATCCTTATTGAATTCTGTCAAATATTTATGATCAGTTTGTCATTAAAACTCTTTTATTATTAAATATATATATACAATGTTTTTCTAAACTATTTTGTAGTTTATGAATTATGTTTATTATATATATTTATTTAATAAAACAAAATAAAAAGGGTGTGCGCTTAAGTGTCTTACTTCTAAATTCCCTCAAACCTAATCCATATCACATATGCCAATTATGAGTCATGTTTACATGTCATACCCTCCTACATGCTAGCTACACATTCAACTCAAAGTCAAGCCATAAATTAAGCCAACATTCCAGTTGTTCGGTGCTCAGTGAAATTGCAAATGCCTAATTTGCAGGATGCATGTGCAGGTGCCATGATGAGATGTCAACGCAGTGTTGTTTAAATATTCTACACGTCTTGAATAACTAAACATATCCATGATATATATGATTATGTTCCCCATTTCTCTCCCGTTCCACCATTTTCATGCATGGATGTGAAAAGTGCAGTGCGCTGCAAAATCTTCTAGGCGTTGCATTTTCTCCTGGGCACTATAATTTTCCTGGGTGACACCGACTTTCCTGGGCACTTTGTATTCCACAGTGCGCTACCTAAATTCGCTACTGAATTTCTAGCAGAGATGAAATTTGCGTAGAGATACACCAGAATGGTGCTACCTATTGGCACCTGGAATCAAGGAGTTCGAATTCATTACTCTTTTAGGTGGCTAATGATGTGGAGAATGGCTGAGATAGTAGTTGGTAGCATGATAACAACTTACCACCTCTACTGGACACTTGGCATGCAAAAGGAGGCGCATCAATGAAGATCAAGGGAGGAAGTGTCATTTAAATATTGTTGGATTAGTTACCATCACATTTCTTTTTTATAGCAGTTTGGTTATAATTGCTAGCACAGGTGTTCAATTGAAAAATGTTGTTGGAGAATCCGATGTGAGAAAGGGCCAGTACACACCTCTAGTTGTTGCCTTTCCTTTTTATTATAAATCCATGTTCCAAATGAAGGAAGAGTGTTCGAATGGTTGAGCTGAGGCTCCCAGATTGTAATTTTCTTTGACTGAGTAAACTGTTCTCTGGTTTTGTACTAGACCTGAGAATTTTTTATTAATAGAAGTCAACTTCTCTTCATTTTATTATTTCTTCTTACTCTAAATGCTCATTAATGGAGGATCCTTGTGAGATGTTATAGCTGTATTATAATGGATGTTTGATTATGATGCTACTGTAAATTTTTTCAGGGTTTTAAAGTTTAGTTTCAAGAGGATCTTGTGGCTGATCTTTTTCTTCACCTAGATGCTAAAAGGCCTGATGCTTATAGCAGACTTGTTCATTCTTCTCACCAAGTCTTCCCTCTACTCATATTTATCCTTAAACAAATGACTGAAGCTAATCAAGACCTCATTTTGTTGTGCATGCTAGCCCAGATTTCAGAGTTAGAACATTATTATCTTGAGTCTTTTCCATTTGACCTTCTAAAAAGCTCATTTACATTTACAAATCTTTTGAGGTTGCCAAGCTCACCTGATTACAGTCTAGGGTGACTTTTGGAGTGATAACACAAGGCTTCCTCCTTCTTTCCTTTATCCACTTCTCCTTCCATTTCTCCTTTTTCTGTCAGTGATTCCCCCCTTCCCCCATGCACGCAGGGAAGTTTAGATTTATGACTCCATTTTCATTACACCTTTGTTATAGAGAAATATCTTAATAGAAGTATACAATGATCTAATATACCTTCCTCGAAGCCTGCGTAGAAATTATTTCTCTATTGCATTGTACGACTTCACGGTATCTACTGCAAAGTCTGTTATAAAGCCTGCTAGAATACTGTCGAGCCAAAAATCTACTGCGCGGATGAATTTGTTATTCACCTACTATAAATGCACAATCTAAACCAAGGTCCACTCTACTGTCGGATCTGATTTATTGCATGGTTTTATTTCAACCTCAATACCCACTCCTACAATAAGTGTGGAAAATCACAGAAAATTACTTCATGCAGATCGGTAAACACATACTTATCAAGGTATTTGTGTGGTGTTAATCTAGGGTTTATGTTATCTTTCTGCGCAAAATCTATCTCCTTTTTCTTCAACCAACTTTCAATATCTTCTTTTGTGGGATTCCACAGTCTCAAAATACCCTTCTAGTGATCCATTCTCTCACCTTCTTGTTGTTTGATTTGGTATTCTTTTGACCCACCTTCCGCAGATATTACATTCTTTTAACAGATCACATCCACTCAATCTTATGTTGTTCCAACTAGAAACATAGCCATTTTTTGGTTGGTTATCTGAGTTATACCTTTAACATGATTGACCCAAGTTCAGGTCTACTAGGGATCCAATAAAGCCTCTAAAACTATTATCCCTCCTGGTAAACTAGAAGGCAACGCAATGCACAGAGTGAACTGTGCAGTCTTACACGAGATAGTTCTATGGGTGGTTACAACACTTAGGTCCTTGCAGCCTGGGAATGAGTGGGGATCCAGGATTGTACTCTGTGATATTCAATCCATTATTATATCATTCATCTATCTTAGTTATTCTACTATTCTTTATTCATGCATGTAAATCAACAGATCTAACTAATTCATCAAAACATTCATCTAATATTTAACCATTGACAACAAAGAAATAAACAATAATCATTCCACATAACACATGATTTACCGTGGTTCATTCCCTCCTGGGATAAGTCCACAAAGATTTGGCTCTTAAGATCTTTTATTTTGGTTCTGTCATATATGGCGCCGCGCACACTACAAATCCGTTCATGTGTTCATAAAACATACTCCTCTACCTTTACGAGGCTGACTAGATCACATTAGGATCCTCAGCCTTCGATCTAACCCTCAAGGTCTAGTTACCATTCTCTCCTACAGCTCAACAAATTACAAAAAGGTATCAGATTACAGTCATGTTACTGACCTATTACTCTATATCACGCGAGTAACACATAATAAAACAACAACCTCCCCTAGACCTTCTAGGTGTCTATTTATATCTATTCTTGGCTCATCAGCTATTACATTCTCTTACCAAAACCCTAACCTAGTTAGGTCTTCTTGCATGTTGTCCTTGCATGCTTTTATCCTCTGAATGCATGTTCTTGTTCGCTGCTTTTCCTACCAGTTATATGTCTTTCACTTCTTCTTGCATGCGCGCCTCACATGCTTTTTTGCCAACTGTCTTTCTTTCATGTCATGCCTTTTCCCCAAAAATGAGCATGTGCCCAATAGTGAGTCTTAAAATTTTCATTGGTTTCTTGCGCTACCGGCTTGACCATGTCTTGAGTGGTTTCTAACTCCATTGTTACCTTGTAGGCTTCTTGTTTCAATATGTAGGAATGTCTTGGATGATTCAGGTTCTACCTTAAGTTTCCAACAAAACCCTAGAAACCATCGACCCTTCTGGAGACCAGAAGGAAACAATGCGCACAGAGTGCACAATGTCGTCTCACCCAAGATGGATTATGGGTGACTACATGACCTAGATGTATGTAATCATGGAAGGGATGGGGATCATGGAGATGTTAGGTATTCCGTTTTATTTCATATATATCACATCTATTGACATTATTTATGCATAACTAATCTAGTGTGCACTATAAATTAACTCTAACATATTCATCTATTCATTCATTCATTCAACATTAAGCATACTGAAATGTAATGGAAACATTCCACACAATAACACAGTATTTTACCATGATTCACCCACCCTATGCTACATCCACAAATATCTTCTACTTCTTATTATTCTTCATCAAATATTTTCACTGAAGCAATTACATCAAAAGTGCATTTGGATTGCACAAGTATAGGTGAGGCTAACTAGTATTGCACCAGGATCCACAGCTTGTGACCTTACCCTCAATTAAAATCCATATGACTCCACATTACTGGATCTCCTCATATCATACAAACAAAAATCACAATTACTTAGGACATATTCTCTTCACAACGCAAGATATGATGTCCTAGCTACCTCATACAACCTCTATAAATACTACCAAAATGTGGGTTGAAACCATTACATTGATTACCAAAACCCTAACCCTAGTGGATTATGTTTGTCCACTTTACAATATCCTGTGTGCGGTTAGTCTTCAATCCAGCTGTTTCTTTCTTTGACCCTTCTTTTCCTCGTCCTAATTTTCCTTGATTCTCGACATGCATTGCTTCTTTGGTCCATTCCTTAGTTTCCTGCCTCATTTGCTATGTTCTTCCTTATTCTCCATACTTTTCTCCCAAAATATCCTGCTCCAATAGGACCCAAACAATTACCTATGGCGAGCCACTAAGGCAATGGTTTCCTCATGCACTGACTTCTTTAGTGCCTCAAATCTTCCTGTCAACTCTTGTACTTGTGCTTTCTATTGTGCACTCCTTTCGTCAATGTTTTCTACCAACTATGTTGTAATGTGATCCTTCAAATCTTCTACACTCTCCAAGTGTAGTTTCTCTATCTTTTCCTTTGTTGCTTCCAACTCTGTAATCATCATTGCATCCCCTTCCTACAATGGATCCAGTTGAGCCTATCTCAGCTGCTTCTCCATATGGATTGAATTCAACTCTTCCTATAGGTTCTTCATCTCTTGTGCACTCTTAATCCTATCAAATATGGTAATATTCTTTTGTCCGTGCTTCAGGTCATGGACTGTTGTGTTTATATTTCCTTCCTTTCGGTCTAATTCTTGAATCTCCACATCTTATTGCAATTTTGTACACATCTGCGTTATACTGTTATATAGTTCTGTCATTGTTTTAATCTTCCCTTCAATATTTTATGTGTGTTCTACAACTTGTTGTTCCCTTTTTTATTTGATCTCTGGTGGATTCCTAGGGATCACCTTCTCTTCCAAGTATGGATTTACTATCTATATCTTTCCATATCATGTGTTATCTTTTGTGTCTTCTCTTCTTCTCGTAACTCCTCTGCTAGTGCGATGTCTGGGATAGTTTGAAAGACCTCCTGAAGCCTTTGTTATAATTTATCTGTGCGTTGTTTTTCTTCATCCCTCTCATGTTGCACTTGGTTGAGGGATATCTCCAGTATCTCCTTTACCTCCTTTGTTGTCTCTAAGTTCATCACATCGGTCCTAGCCCTTGATTGAACTTCATGTGTGATACTAATTTGCAACTTGTATAGTGCCTTGGTTGGAATCTTGGACAACACCAAGTTCAACTATTGCATATCCTTCAAGGGTTTCTGTGTTATTTCCTCATGTATTCCTAGCATGCCTTGGATAATATGGAAAGTCTCCCTTCCTATTGTTGTTGTATGTATTGTCTCCTTTTCTTCATGGATTTTCTCTTGCTACGTTGTGCCTTTTTGTTGCGCTACATTGATTTGTAAGATTTCCAGGAATTCTTTAACCTCCATCATATTTTTCATTAATTCTTCTCTTTGTGACTCCATGACGTATAAGGATTCTTATCCTAGATCCTCCACTTTTTATGTCACTAATTATGCATCATCTTCAGTTATTGTGAGCAGAGGGGCCTTCTTTTTCACTTTCATCTTCTTGCATTGTTCTCCTATCTGCATCATTGATTTTCTCTTTAGTGTTGTCTCTGTCTACACGGGGTTCTTCACCTCTATTATGTCTCCACTTCCTATCATAGGGATGTTATCCTTTTTTTGAGCTTCCCCATTTGTTCCTTCTTCTTTCTCAGTTCTTAGTACTGAGGCCCTAGGTATTGTTTCCTTCTTCTTTGACTTCTTTACTATTGTCAGACTTTCTGTTAACTGAGTGCAATGTGATGCTTTCCTCGTATTTGTTGTTGGACTACTTGATTTTTGTGACATGTTAGATTTTGTGTGTTCTTTACCCTTTGTTCCTCTCTTGATGTCCACTGGTACCTTCCACTGATCTATCCATTCCGCTATCACCGATTGTACTTCTTACGCTATGATACAATACTACATCTTCAACCATGTCTTCTTGGGGTCTCTCCTTGCTTGTATCCATATGTTGTTCCTAGATGATTTTAAATTTACTATCCCATAATTCTCCTTCACCACTTCTAGTGATATCCTCCATGTATTTGCTATCTTTTTATGCATCTCTCCAAGAAACATGCCAAAAATGCTTGAATTAGTTTTCCTATGCTTCAAATCTGCATTGTGCCATAGGGTTAAATACCTTGTTGTGAGACACTTTCTTGTCCTGTCATAGAAGGCTGAGTATTTCAGTTCTTCCCATACTACTAAGGCTATTAATATCAACAACCAAAAATAATGGAACTCTGTCCCAAAATCCTATCCATCTTTGCAATCTTCCAAAAATAGGTTGAGCAAGTATGATGCCCAACTGAGTATTGTCCCCTTCGCATGCTCCATGGATGCTTGATTAGGATTATTTTTGGAACAAAATGAAATTAGATATATTACACTGAAATACTCATGAAAATTTCCAGAAACAGAGAAACAAAACAATACTTGATTTATATTAATGAAATAATTGTAAAGAGACTATAAAAATACAGAGTGAAAGACTCGCTAGAATGGTGGCATCTTTATCTATGAGAAGAGATGTGATGGCTACACTCATTCACTAGAAGATGATTACAATGAGGCTATGAAGGATTTTTTATGATAAACATGAATGAAAAAACCCTAGACATCCAAAAACCTAACCCTAGGAGATGAAATGCCAAAAGTCATGTGGGCCCTGTTTGGGTAAGTTAGTACATTAACTTTCTAGAGTCGTAAATTTTACATACGATCTCCATTTTAGGTGTATGATATCCTATTGGAAATATATTTTAGAAAACTATGCATTATGCCGTCAAAATATGACTTTGTCTACAATTTGACTATGGAACACCAAAATAACACTGTTTAGGGCACCAAAACGGCCCTAGAAGTACAACAAGATGTCCTGACATGAAAACATACAAAATAAACTATTTTTATTAGGTAGGAGGCCACCAACATCCACTTGGATTATGTGTAGGGCTTCAGACAGCCCCAGAAGTGTAGAACCCACAATTACAAAGAAGTACAGAAGAATGTGTTGAAAAAAAACTGACAAGAGGAGCCAGTTGGAACAGGTGGGTGGTCACCAATATCCACCGGGATCAATTCTCCCCCCTTAGGAAGAAATGGTATCCATTGTGTTGAGTTCCCAGGAAAGAGTGCAAAACATTTTCTAAATCTGAAGTTTGGTGAGCTACGTGCCTTATTGGAGACTTTGTGCTTCATGACTTGTGGCAGACTGTCACAAACCTGTTGCTGGAGGGGTTGGATCTGTTCCACCAACCCATTGTCTCTGGGTTTGATGGGACATTGTGTAGACAACATTGTAGGTGAAGAAACAATATCTTGTTTCTCTTTGACAAACTATTTTTGTTGGATAGAAGGTGTTGAGGCCGCAGTGGTTATAGTGGTATTTTTTGCATCCTTTGAACAAATTTTGAAGAGGATGATTTTTTTCAGTATGAGAGATTACCTTGTGGTGTTGTTTTGGTGGAGCAGTAGTCGGAACTACCTCTGGTATCTTGTAGATCTGACCTCCCAGAGTGATAATGACACTATGGGGTCTAGAGTCATAGAAAACATGATGTTTACATATATGGTTGGCCCAAAACAACATCACAGACATCAAGAGGTACAATATCATACACTACCTCATCCTTGAAGGGTTGGATGCCATAGGATAGGTGACACTTCTGGATGACGTGAAGTTCTCATCCTTGGTGAAGCCACCATATGTTGTATGGATGTGGGTGTGGTGTTTTCAACAACCCCAATTGTTTGATGAACTTAGCTAAGATGAGGTTCTTCTGTCTGCCATTATCAATAATGAAATGCAATGGGGTCCCCTTCACCCACATCTGTGTATGGAAGAGGTGCTCCCCCTCTTCAGGATCTATTGGTTCTTCTAGTTGATTTTTTATGGTCCCGACAGTAGCAGTGGGATTTGCATCAATGATCTAGTTGTTTTCAATATTTTCTGGATTATATTTTGAATCATAGTTCGGTTCTGATTGTCTTTGACCTCGAACACCAATGACTATTTTGAGAGACATTCAATGTCGTGTTAGGAGATTTTGCGGAAGTTGCACCACTTTCCAGTGTCATTATTTGTCTTTACTTTACCCTTTTTGTCCTGTGTCTTGAATTGGTTATCTATAAGTTGTTGGTTAGAGCGTTGCTTGATGAAGATGCACCTGTTGCTATCGACAGGAGTTGAAGGATGTGTGTAAAATTCTCCATCATTTCGTCCCTTTGTCGCACGAGATATTTATCAAGAAACAAGTTAATAGAATCTTTTTCTCCGTTGTTTTTCTTTTCTACCACCATCAAGGGTTTCTTGGGCATGTAAGAGTGATTGTTGTCAAGAGATACAAACTCGAGACCCAACTGGCTATACTCAGACCTCATCGGGGACATGCACGAAAAATGATCGAGAGAAGCCTACTTTGATACCACTGATCTGGATTATTTTTGGAATGAAATGAAAGAGGATATATTACAATGAAATACTCATGAAAATTGTCAAAAATAGAGAAGTACAACAATACGTGATTTCTATTAATGAAAGAATTGTAAAGAGACTATAAAAATATAGAGTGGAAGACTTGCTAGAATGGTGGTAGCTTTATCTCTGAGAAGAGATGTGACAGCTATGATCATTCGCCAGAAGACGATTACAATGAGGCTCTGAAGGCCTTTTTATGATAAACATGAATTGAAAAACCATAGACATCCAAAAACCTAACCCTAGGAGATTCAACGTCAAAAGTCATTTGGGCCCCGTTTGGGTAAGTTAGTACATTAACTTCCCGAGGTCGTAAATTTTGCATATGATCTCTGTTTTAGGCATGTGATAGCCCATTGGAAACGTATTTTAGAGAACTACACATTATTCCATCAAACCCTAACTCCGTCTATAGTTTGACTGTGGCATGCCAAAATAACATTGTTTAGGGCCCCAAAACAACCCTAGAAGTACAACAAGATGTTCTGACATGGAAATATATAAAATAACCCATTTGGATTAGGTGGGAGGCCACCAACATCCACCTAGAAGATGTGTAGGGCTTTAGAAAACCCCGAAAGTGTAGAACCCACAATTACAAATAAGTACAGAAGAACGTGTTGAACAAAAAAATGACAAGAGGAGCCAGTTAGAACAGGTGGGTGTTGGGCAATTCAATTGCTTGAACTGATTTCATTTAATTAACAACCAGGGATACTCGTGTTGGGGTTCTATATTCATAGGTTATTTGATTCTTCAGCTATCTATTTGCCATTGTTCTCATGATCAAGACATCTGGCTTGTTGGGCTCGATTGATTTCACTTCTCCCTTCATCCATTTTGTTTGATCCTTCATCACCCTGTTGCACCCTCCATTCCCTTGCCCTTCATTTCTTCACCCCTCCGCCAATTTCGTCCCTACATGAATAAACAAGCTTAGGATAAAAAACATTAGGATAATAATAAATGTTTAGTGGCATTTTTTAATACTAATTATCATAATAAAGTTAATTTAATTAGATTACTATAGTTAGATTAATAAAACTAGGTTAGGGATTGTTAATAATAAATTAATTAATAATTAATTGAAACCTAGGCTTGAAAGTAATTAAAAATAATTAATTAAATAATTAAACTAAAAAAATAAAATAAAAATATAAAACAATTTTAAAAATCAAAATATATAAAATACATATAATAAATAAAAACTATATGAAACATTATAAAACAATAAATAAATAAATAAAAAACGTAAAAGATAAAACACGTAAAACAAAATGAAAATAAAACACGTTATAAACATTAAAATAAAACTAAATAATAAATAAAAACATAAAACATATAAAACAAAAAAAAAAAAAACATCCCGCACATATCCCAAAACAAATAAATCAACATCCGTAATTTTTTCCCAGACCCCCCAGTCCATTCTAACTTTAATGAGAGGGGAAGTGGGGGGGGGGGGTCTCTGGGAAAAGTGGTTTTCACCTAGACACTTGTCACCACCAGGTGCTACCACGACCCCCCCTAATACCACTTACCACCCTAGGGGGGCTCTAAGATACCACCTTCCCCTCCAAAAACCACCTTCCCCGAAAATCAAAAAACCATTTTTTGTACAGTTTGAACACTTGTCTTTCGAGAGCGTTTTTGGTAAAAAAAGAAGGAATTTTGAAAAACCGAGAAAGATTTTTCTCTGAAATGAGATGAATAAAAATAAACTCTCTCATTTTTTTCATAGGTATCAGGAATTGGGAGAATTGAAGCCATCTATGAGAACCATTTTTAGGTTTCCATTTTTCATATTTTTGTCATGTTTTTGCGGTAGATGTTTTGGAAATATGGAGATGAATTTGAAAAAACAGAGAGAGGGTTTTACTCATGAAGGACTTATATAGAAAACCGTCTTCCAGTTTTCACACAACTGTCATATTTTGCTAGATACAAGCATCTGAGTTGACCCCTATTTTTAGCAGTTCGACCCATCTTTCATGGCAGACAATTCATAAATTTAAGGGATTTGTTTCTATTTTTGTCTAGGTTGTTGAATTCTAACTCCTGATCTTGGGGAATAATTGTTCTATATATTTTTATAATGCAAATGTAAAAGGGTTGGTCAATTGAGACCTATTCGTAGAATAAGATCCAGATTGTAAAGCAGCTCACAAAGCCTCTTGTGTTCATCAATCCAATAATACAATCACACCAATTACAAGATTCATGTGTCATTTATGTTGGTGAAGTGCATATGCCTTTGTTTATGTTTCTCCCTTCTCTGTTATAATTTTATGTGTTTCCAATCTGAATTATTCAATAGAATACTAAATAACATAATTTGTTGAGACATACGCTCTATTTCTGGCTTTGACATAATTATCAATGTATTATGCTCAATGTTTAATTCCAGGATTCTTGATTTCCCTGTTATTACCTGGTCCTCTCATCTTCTCCTTCAAATCCAAAATCAACTTCAAACAATCCAACTAGAGTGCCTACCTTTCCCTGTAGGGATGTATGTAGAACTTGTCTTTGATTGAACCCCCTCTTGTGACTCCAGTTCCCAATGGCTTATTTTATCTGATCTAACCAAACCATTTAAAAAACCAAACCCTGTACTCTTATAACTAGCCTAACATCCAATCCAAACAAATATAAATCACACAAATATATCACTCTCCAAGTCTTGGAGGGCTAGATCCTTGACTCCAAAGTGGTTTTGTAGTTACCTATGCCCATTCTTCTTCAATGTGAGAAATTACATAGTGCTAACATCTCGTAAGCTTGTGATGATGCCAACAAAATATACGCAGGAGTAGGAATCTAACTCTAATATAATAAAATTCAATCAAATCCTAACTCTTTCATTCTATTTAATAAGACTTAGTTGTTGTATGAAAGAAAACACTAGCTCCCTTACAGGAGGTCCTCTCGTGATGTTTCACAAAACCTATCAATAATCAATATCATCAAGTAAACACTCATGCATTAAAATTAAATACACTTAAAAGGGCTTAGTTGTTGTAGGCATGAAAACACTAGCTCCCTTATAGGAGGCCTTCTCGTAATGTTTCAAATAACGTATCAGCAATCAACATCATCAAATAATTCTAATAAAAATAATAAAGCATAAAAAACTATTCAATGCATTCGAACAAGAAGAAAATGATACTATGATCTATTTGGAGTGAGCTCAGTTCTCCCAAGAACAATGTAACACTTAAACTAAAGAATTCTAAATCTAAACTAGAGAATGGAAACTGATGTGAAAGGGACTTGGACATCAATAGGCTTAAGGGGCAAGGCAGCTAACTTTTGCTTCCCAGTGAAGCGTTGGCAAGCTTCGCATTTCCGAACAAGTAAATGGGCATCTTTGCAAAGTGAAGGCCAAAAGTAACCTGCATGTAAAACTTTTGTTGTAGTGGTTTTCGCTGAAAAGTGACCTCCACAAACCCCGGAAGGTACTGAACACCAATGCATGATTCATGGGGCCCCCCCCCGGCCATGAGGGGGAAAATTTTTCATAATTTAAGATCAAAAAATGCCAAGAATCATGCAATTTCGCTACTTCAAATGCAAGGATGCCCCCAATCTAATATAAAGCAAGAAATTGAATCTTTTTGTTTCAAAAATTTCACTAAAAGCAATAATGAACTTTCTTAAAACAAAGAAACCCAAACTAAAAGTTTTATTTTAAAGTGAACTATTCAGAAGAAATATGATCTTTCCCTAAACAATTCTAAAGAAAACACATCCTTTGTAATTGAAAGACACTCAAAGCAAGAGAAAACAAATATCCAATCTAGAGTCCTCTAAGGAAAACAAACAACACACATTAAAAATCTAGTAAGCAAGCAAGCAAACAAAACCTTCTCACAATGAGCACACTAGTTGGTAATAAAATCCAACGTCATGGGAAAAAAGTAAGAAAGGGCTGAGATAGAGTGGGTGGAAAATTTACATTGATGACCTTCTTAACAGACTTACACCCTGGTGCAAGCTCCCACACATAATCATGGGTATACCCTCCAAGGAGCCCGAGTGAGTTTGGCCAACGTCGATTCCAGGTACTGTGAAGACTTGCCCCTTCACAGTCACCTTGTGTAAAGACCCTAAAGACATAGGCCACTAAGGTTACCAATCACTACAGTGATGCCTGGGGAAACAATTGATAGTCCGATCCACGCGCAAGGGTAGGGTATCTAGCCCGAAATCAACTGGAAAGGCTTCCACTCATCATTGTGGGTATACCTCTCAAGCAACCCCCATAATACGTGCAACCTTTACACCAAGACCAACAAAGCAGGGTGAGTAATGCTGCCAGTCTCAATGCAACCTTGTGATTGACCCTTGTGTTAGAAGGGCTTCCCAGGACAAAATGTAATAAGTGGATTTAACTCGCCTTATCACAAGATGCTATGTTTGTTTGCAGCTTTGGAAAGTTATCTTTCACACCTATTCCAAAGCCCTACGACTAATCTAATGTAGGCTTGCTACCAGAAAAGATAAAAATGTCTAATCAGTTTTTATAAGCGCTTTATTTTATGGCTGTTGTTACTCAAAAGGAAGATGGCATGGACAATATGGTGTTTAGACCAACTCGA
>JASDQU011101301.1:4316-30696 GCA_032191745.1 Picea mariana | reverse complement strand
TGCTGGATATTTTACAGTTATTCTGTTATTTCTAGCATTTCGTTTCTGTTCTGCATATTTTATATATCTGGTATCTTGCATGCACAAGTGCACATGTTATTACCCATTTAAAAATTATAAATAATGAATTTTATTCACCCAACTCCCACCATTTTTATTTTTACTCCTAGGTGTTCCCTTGATCTTCTCATGGCCTCCTATTTAAGTGGTGCATGAAGAGTTAATTGTGTTAGTCATTTACGAGTTCACTTAACTTCAGTCAAGCCTGCCATTTTTCATTACAATTCAATTTTAATTTTAATTCTATATCTGATTTCTTCTCTAGAATTTATGGTGCACTAGAAATTGATCTTCACTAATTAATAATTAGTTTAATTTAATTTCATGCACATTATTTTAACTATATGCTTCCTTCTTAGTATTTATATTTCAATTATATCTTCATCATATAATGAAATTCTAACTGATCTATGTATATTTATTTTAAGCTAATCACTATTTGATTACTCTTTTCTAAATATTGTGTGTACTATAATATTATTTTCTTAGAAGGTGAAATACATATTAAATAAGTTCTCTTTAAACATTTTTCAATTTAAATTTCCAATTAATTTTCAATTTACTAATTTATTAATGATACCAAGGGTGCCATATATCTCATGCTCTTCAATATTTACCTTACTATATTTCCAAGGGTGCCATGATTTCCATGCCCTTTAAGTGCCCAACTTTTCTTGATAGAGAAATGGAATAATAATGGAGACACTGTTAACTCATTTTCATTTTTCTTTGTTGAGACACTAATGGTCACCGAGGAATAAGGTCTTCAACTTATTGTGCACCCCTCAACTAATCCTCATGAGTGATTAAATCTACGGTCCACCCTCTCACCAACATGCAACCTTAGAGTAAGTGTTCCTAACTTTTCAACTTAGGCCATAAAAGGAGTGATAGTAGGTGGAAACAAGGATGCTGATTCACCTCTTTTGATGGTACTCAGTATGCCTCCATACAACCCCATTACCCATGTGTGGATCAATAGGAAAGCATGTTCCCTATGCATGCAAATACTACATCAATGCATCAATAATTTTCATAACTCAAATTATATATAACATATTCAAATAACATAATTTACTATTTATTGACTCAATCTTGAGTCCAATAACATGTCAACACAATCCTGCATCAATGCACACTTACGATTTCTTGTCACACTAGGAAAATTTCCAATAATATGTGCTAATTAATTTATCCTTATTTCATTTATAATTATCCAAGTCATAAATATTATTATCATTCATTACATCATATTAATGCATAATTAATTCATCTAGACATCATAGACATTTACAATAAAACCATTAAACTGTCACCATATAATAAAATTTCACGTTCCATAATTATAATAATATCCAAATAACCAAGTTATTTGTAAATATATTCCCTCAAATAATAAGTCTAGTTTTTCATAACAATCAGATAAAATGGGGCACTGAATACACCCCCTCATAAAATAAAATTTGTCCCAAAGTTACAAAAAAAATAAGAAAAATGTTGAGGCATCTCAACTGCATCCTTCGAAGTAGTGGAATTGGGACTATAACTATCCCACTAGACCTTTACTTGATCTACAAAACAATAACAAAGCTATTGAGTGCATCTGTCCAAAATATGGTTTGAATTGGTGATCAAGGCCCCCTCATTTGACATATACAAACAAATTAGATCAATAACATGTGAAGGGTCTAAAATATAATGACATAATATTGAAACATGAAAAACATCATGCATGCATTCTAATGATGTAGACAATGCAAGACTATATGCAACTTGTTCTTTTTTCTCTAAAACCTCAAAAGGTCCTACATCATGTGGTGATAATTTCCCTCCTTTACTAAACTTAATCAAACTCTTTTGTGACCTCACCCATACAAATATTTTATTCCCAATTTCATAATTTCAATAAACCTTTTTTTCTAGGTTATAAATCCTGGGAAAAACCCCTAAGGACTTCTCATCATTTTGAGGATGGTACCTATGGTAAAACCTATAATATTTAGGGCACAAGGCCGATTAATAATAGGGATAAAACCATTATAAAAATATACTATTTATGAACTCAAAATTTCACTTGAGGGAATTTAAACTAGGTGGGGAGGATAAAAATTATTCCTCCCAAGCACCCAAGCTAAACCCAATTGACAATTTCAGTCAGTTTTATGCACACCCACATAGATTTTCTGTCTGTCTTATGCTTCCTTTAATATTCCTTTATATATTTTCATCTCTTCTTCCATTTCTTGAATTAATTCTAGTCCAACCAAAACTCTACCTTCCAGTCTATGCCTACTATGATGTGTTTGACATGGTATTCATACAAAAATTCAAAGGGTTCCATATTTATTGAACTTTGGTAGCGATTATTTTACACAAATTCAACAAGTGGTAAATATTCTTCATAATGATTTTGTTGATCCATAACATACATATTCAACATGTCTTCCAATATCTGATTAGTTATTTTGGTTTGTCCATTTGTTTCTAGGTGATACATCGTACTAAAGTTAAGTTGCATCCCCAATGCTTCTTGAAAAATGATCCAAAACATTCCTATACATATTGATCCTCTATCTGAAATGATCTTTTTTAGGACTCCATGTAACCTTACTATCTCACTAATAAACACCATTGCAATGTATGGTGCTTGATAAGTAGTCTTCACCAGAATAAAATGTGCATTATTGGTCAATGTGTCCACTAAAACAAATATTGAGTCATGTTTCATTGAAGTCATCAATAATTGTTGGCACAGGGGCAGACCCAGGGTTCAATGCTACAAGAGTGCACCAACAAAACCCTAACTACCATCCCTTTCAGCAATACCTGCGAAGCAGATGAAGTCTCACCCGAGGTAGAGGCAGGGGTGGTTGCATGATTCAAGTGTATGCAACCTTAGTTGGGACATAGATTTGTGATTATACTACTTAATAAAGCGTTCAACACCTTTAGTTATTTAACATGCAATCATTATCTACTTCGTTGGTAAAACAGAGCTTCGCATCCTTCACATATATCTTACCATATTTAAGCACTTAGCACATACATATAGATCAGATATAACAATCTACGCATCATTAGCACTAAGCATCATCAGATCTATCTATCAAGCACTCAACATATCACAAATTAACATACAAAGATAAGGCACAAAGAAAGATGACATAGGATTTATGTGGTTCACCCCCACCCTGGGGCTACATCCACCAACTCTTCTTCTCTATTACTTTAGTCAAGCAGTTACATCACAGAACCTAAAAAATCCTTACTCCGCATAGGACAAAAGATCTGCGCAGCTCGCTAGATCCTCCTTCCTTGCGTTGCAACACTCAACCTTTCACAATCTATCACAACCACTTGCACTCAGCTCTGCAAGCCTCTTACAATCATGCAAAAAGCATCCAAAACCCTACTTGCACTTAGCATACATTCACATCACTTGGATCTATCACTTAGCTCATTCATTACTCTATCACTTAGCTCATCGAAACTTCTTACATTGCCTAGCTACTTATTTATATATTACAAAAGTGGGCCTTAGCGTGGGTAAACCCATGGGCCGACATCCCTTTCCCGTTACATTATCTCAAAAGCCCAAAAAGGGGACCAAAAGGGGGCTGAGATCCCATGATCTTTGCTTTGTCTTGCGCTCCTCCTTCGACAGGCTATCGAAGTCCCAAAATAGGTCAACATGACTAAGAAACTTCAAAAACTTGGTCAAGGGCCAACATGCCCCCAACACTCACCCGTGACTCATCCCAAGTCACTCCAATCTAAGTAAGTCTGCCTCGAATGCCTCGAGCTGCTTCAACTTGTTGCTTTGTTGTATCCTCTTACTCGGTGAACTCTTGGATCAGTGCATCATTCACCAGTGCTTCCAAACGGTGCTCTACTGAGAGGACGACTTGTTCAAGCTCTGCTCCTTGGCTCTCGATCTCTGTAAATAATAGACATGCATGATCTTGCACAGGTTGAAGTCATTGAGTGACTTTCATCACTTTACTTTGAAGCATATGAACCTGCTACTAAGCTGTGCATTTTTTATGCAATCTCTTCATCCCATCTACAGCTGATAGGGCCTTTAGCTGTACCTGTAGCGTATCCGCATGCTGTTTTGCTTCTTGGAGCTGCGACTCCAGCGTCTGCAATTTTGGATTCTTTGTAAGGTTTTTGTATGTCTGGGCACTCTGATTAATTAACTTCTTTCAATCCAAGGCAAGAGATTTTAATATTCCAACTGCACTGCGAGCAGTTGCTTCTCGCTGGTCTCTTATCTCCTGAGGGGTTTTGTGTACAACACGGAATTCTAGATCTACAATGCGCTGCTATAGCTTCTAGCTTACCTCTTCCAATTGTGTCACCTACTGTGGAACTTGGTCCTCGGTCTGGACTTCAATGATTGTCATAGAGAGAAGTGCTCTTTTGACCCTTTCCTTAACTTCAAGTTCCTCATTGAGCAATTTTTCCTTGCTTTGCTGTAGCTCTGCTTTCTCTTCATCAAAATTTTTTGCATAGCAAGCTTCTCTCGTTCTGCATTACTGCGTTGTTCTAACATAGCTCCCTATTCTTGTGCCAAATCCTAGGTGGATTTTGTTGTTTCCTCCTGTGCTCACTGAAGGTAAGCTTCGACCGTATCAGCAATCCGATGGAGTTGAGATGGATCATCTCCCATTTCTGGTGTTTCTGCCATTAGGGGCATAGTGGATACTGCGCGGCTGGACTGTAGTGCCTGCTACACTTCTTGAAATTTGACCTTGATTCGACTGAACATCTCCTCCTGCTTGGCTTCCTGCTTCTCTGCTATCTCCAGTGAAGCATCATTCAGTGCAGCGATGATAAAGTCGAAGTTATCTGAGGTTAGGGTGGTCTCAAACTTGGTTCTAGTTGCTTTCATTTTCTTCCTTAAAGAAGGTTTCAAAGGGGAAATCTTCCTTTTCTTTGAGGGATCATCTTCGTCTCTTGGTGGTGTGACATTTTCCTTCTTCTGTTTGACTTTAGTGCCATCTATCTCTTTGCCATCACCTCTGCGCTCAGGTGAGATAGATGGAGTCTGTGCTGAAGTGCTGTGGACATCCTGGGCTTCTTCATTCTTCTTGGTCTTTCTCTGTCCAGGTGTATCGTGCACAAATTTTGGACTATCAACATCAGAGAGCTCCATAGGGTTAGCTGGGATGAGGAGGTCCACCGACCACTACTTAGTAATCTCTTCTAAGTCTTCCTCTGTTAGTTTGTAATATGATTACAACTGTTTGTGATTCTCATCAGTGCGCGGTGTGATGTAGATGAAGTGGTGACTCACGCTAAATTTGATCAATGGCCTGAATCTGTGAAGTGTGTTCGGGGTGATGTGAGGCATAGCCTGGATTGCGATCTTCAGTTGGTTGTAATAAGTGTGGAAAATGACATTGGACTTCCACTGCTTTTTCATGTCGCCGGAGTACCACAACGTACTGAAATTCGCGGCCAATGGCTCAAAGGGATTGACATCTGGGAAGGTTGCACCTTTTGGAATCTCCTATGCGATGAATACGATTAATATAAGCAACTAGCTAAAATGGAACTCATACCCTTGGTCCTGCGCTTCCCTGCAATCCATTTCTAGTTGGTTCACCAAGTATTTGGCCCAATTCATATGTAGGCCCTCCGCGCACTTCCTTGTGAGGTCTACTACAAATCTGGTCACTTGGGTCGGTTGGTTCTTGCAAACTAGCTTACCTGTGATCAGCTGACAGAAAAGGCACACTGCGCCACTCTAGATAGAGGCTACCTTGTAGCCTCGCATGGCCTTATCGACATCGCCATATGTATCCTTTATCTTCTATGCAAGAGCGCGATCCACGGTCTTTCTAAGGTAAAAATCCTGTGGGTCGGGGCCTTGCATGCTTAGCCCTGTGATCCGATTGATCAAAGTCAGATCCACAGTGATGCGGTGGTTAAACCATAGGTATCCTTCATGATAGAAGGAAAATATAAATTTGATGCACACATTCACTTCTTGATGCCTCCCGAAGTGAGGAATCTTCATTACATTGAGTAGGGTTGATTGCACGAGGTGTTGGGTCCATGATTGAGTGATGATCTTGGAGTTCTTTCCTTTGGTTAGCATCAGATATTTATGAGGGGAGAGTATACTATAAGCCTTCCTATTGCCAAGGTTGAAGTCACTGAACTTCGACGTGGTGAGCTTATCCTGGTCGGCAAAAACTGCGTGCACTTCTTTCGGAAGGTTCGCAGTGATCAAAGCATACTCAAAGTTGCAGGGCACACTGTCAAGAGTGATGGCGCCTCTCAGAGGTGATAGATAAGTAGGTAGAATGCTCAGAATCAGGCTAGCATTCGCAAGATCGTCTCTATGCTTAGTTCTCTTTTCGTGGGCTGTTCGGGATGGTCTAGCTCAAGCAGTTGATGGGGAGGCTTGCACTCCTCATGTTGATGATGCCTGTACACCTGTAGATAGTCCTCTTCCTGACATGGTTCTTTCAACCATTAAGTCGATCAAAACTTCTGTCTCAATTGCTTCTTCGACGGTGAGCTCTTCGGACATACACGCTCGAGATGGATATCTCAGGTTCTTAAGGTATCATGGGCACTACAATAGGGTAGAAGGTAAATGCATAATGATCACTAGGAAATCTTAATCAAGGCTACAAGCTTAATTTCTCAATTAGCAAAGGTGTTCTCGTTGCATGGCACAATGGGATAAATAGACAAATTCTGTAATGGATCACTTGCAACGGATATGAAGGCTTCATTAACTCCATTCTTTCCATTATAGCATGGTCCGATGGTCTGATAACGAATCTTTATTTCTTTTCTGTCTGTTTGAATCAAAAGTCGAATGGATATATCAGTCCCAATGGCTATATTGCTTCATCATGGTGAAGTTCCATATGTCGTTGTTCTGATATCCCAACGAAGCTCAAATTCTGTAATTTTTCTTTCTGTGAGGTCTCCTCTAGAACCTCCTGCAATATTTTAGTATTAGCCATTTTCTTTCTTAACTTTCTAGCGTTCTTTCCAATGAGCTTCGTCTCGGTAATGCTTTTCTCATTCTAATTCTTTTCTTCTTTGGTCTTAGTTACTTCGTGTTGTTGAAATTCTTTCCTAGGGTTTCTGGGTAATACTTCTTCTGTACCTGGGGTAGGTAATTCAATTTCTTGGGGATCCTCTGGTGTTATCTTAGCTTCAACATCCCGGTTTCTAGTATTAAATATCCGCGATCTTCTCTTCTGTTCCTCAATCAAGTGTGCGATCCTTCTGGTAATAAAGTATTTTAACTCTTGTTTCTTCTATTCCAAAACTTCTTCTTCTTCCTTTCGTCTGGATTGATCTCTATCAATCCAAGGTTTTCCTATTAGCATGGTAAATGGGGTGCTATCTTCAACAAATTTAATAATCTCAAAGTCTTCTTATGTCGAAGTTCCATTGACAGTCATAGGTATCCGAGCGAGCTTTCAACCTAGGTTTACTAGCTTTCCTCTGAATAAACTTATTCCTCCTAGTGAAGGGATCATAACAGACCTTCCTATAGCTTCCGAGGTTCTTTCTAGCATATATTCATCTGTTTTTCCTCATCCAGAACACAATCAATGTCGAAGTCCCCTATTATTTCTTTGATGCATTCCTTCTCTTTGAAGATCTCTGATAAGTTGACATGTCGGTGGTCATTCATGGTTTCTTTTATTTGTATCCATACTTTCTCTGATTCTTTCTGGGGTTATGCCTTTTCTGGATCTGCCTTAGGGTTCTCTTGACTTAGGTTCATTCCTTCAAGTTTAGCGATCATTCTAGGGAAATCCAACACTTCATGGTCCATAGCCTTACAACAGAGGCAACTAGGTCTTCTTCCAGGACATTCCTTAGCAAGATGTCCTGGTCTTCTGCAACTATAACAGAGGGTTAATCCTCTCTTTCTTCTAAATGATCCCCAACTTCTTCTGTACTACGCACTAAGATCATGGTAGATAACCTGCAGCAAATTCTTTCTAGGATCTTGCATCCAATTGTTAGTCCAAACATTCTTTCTATGCATAGGTATAACATATCTTTCATTATTCTTATCAAATCTATTCATATAACACCTTATTTCATCTATTAACACCCTAGCTTTCAAGCTAGGACAAAACCTATCAGATATACCTAGATCCATACTCTAGAAACAAAAATTTCCACTTATCTTACTTTTACAGAGAACAAAGCTTTCAAATCTAAGACTTTTCACTATTCTTACTGTTATCAGAGCACACAGCTTACAGATCTTACCTTTTTCAATCAAAACTTCTCACTTTTACCTTTCTTGGAGCACAAAGCTTCCAGATCCTTCTTCTTTTCTATAGATCCGACCTTCTTTCTTTAGCACTGAGTTTTACAGATTAAGTAGAATACTGCGCACTTGGGCACAAATCTACGCATAGAGATTTCATAGTTTCAGGATGAATATTTGCACAAAACTTCCTCTTTCTTAGTTCCCAACAATCACAGTTTCAGGTCCTGACAACAGAACCATTTGTTGGCATAGGGGCAGACCCATGGTTCAATGCTACAAGAGCGCACCAACAAAACCCAAACTACTGGCCCTTTTGGTAACACCTGTGAAGCATATGAAGTCTCACCTGAGGTAGAGGCAGGGGTGGTTGCAGGACTCAAGTGTCTGCAACCTTAGCTGGGACACAGATCTGTGATTATACTACTTAATAAAGCGTTCAACACCTTTAGTTATTTAACATGCAATCATTATCTACTTTGCTGGTAAAACAGAGCTTCACATCCTTCACAAAGATCTTACCATATTTAAGCACTTATAACTTAGCACATACATATAGATCAGATCTAAAAATCTACGCATCATTAGCACTAAGCATCATCATATCTATCTATCAAGCACTCAACTTATCACATACGAACATACAAAGATAAGTAACAAAGAAAGATGACATAGGATTTACATGGTTGACCCCCACCCTGGGGCTACATCCACCAACTCTTATTCTCTATTACTTCAGTCAAGCAGTTATAGCACAAAACCTCAACAATCCTTACTCCGCATAGGGTAGAAGATCTGCGCAGCTTGCTAGATCCTTCTTCCTTGCGCTTCAACACTCATCCTTTCACAATCTGTCACAACCACTTGCACTCGGCTCTGCAATCCTCTTACAATCGTGCAAAAAGCATCCAAAACCCTACTTGCACTTATCATACATTCACATCACTTGGATCTAGCACTTAGCTCATTCATTACTCTATCACTTAGCTGATCAGCACTTATTACATTTCCTAGCTACTTATTTATATATTACAAAAGTGGGCCTTAGCGTGGGTAAACCCATGGGATGACATCCTTTCCCATCATGGGTGTGTGCTATCATGATGAGCATGGATACATGATCCATTGACGATTTGGCTAAGGGTGTGCTTAGTTTGGTGTGATGGAGGGTGTGTCAGACATACTTGGCAAGGCACATGCTGAGTTCAAGAGAGGGTGCACCGAGCATGCTTGGCTAGGAGGACTGATGGGCTCTAGAAATGACATATTTTTATACCATTTTTCCCTACCTTAATCCCTTTCCACTTACCTAGACTGTGTATCAATCCATCATTATGCAGGATTTAGACATAATGTGTTTCCATTACATTTGTTTAGTACTTTATATGAATTTATGATTAAAAATTAGAAAATGATCATATTTGCATTTATCTTTGAGTTCATCTACAAAGACGATGTTCTATATAGGTTATTGTGTAGAATGTGATATTGCCACAAGATGTATTTTGGTTCCCACTACTACAACTCAGTTGTTGCAACTCCCACACAATTGTTGCAACTCCTTATAGTTGTTGTTGCAACTCTGAACATTGCTGCAACTTGGGAGTATTGTTATTGTGACTCTAGGATAGTGATGCAACTCTTGCTGTAGCTCCCATGTAGTTGTTGTAACTCCTTACAATAGTTGCTCATTACAGATACTCATTATTTCTAGTTTCCATTAACTTTATGTATAAAAGAGAGCACTCTCTCCATTATTCAAGGAGGACTCTTAGAGCAATGTCTGAATGACAATGGAATAATTCATTGAGTTTTTATTTTAATTGTAGTTTTATAATTTTTGTATTGTGTGATTTAATTAATTAATTAAATTTATTTTAGTTGCATATGTGTAATAGATTGATTTCTTGTGATTAGATTAACTAACTTAATTAATTTATGTTGTAAACGTTGATATATAATAATATCAACACTCTGTTTTATGAAGGCAGGGCCATACAACATGACACTATATTCTATTGGAGTGGGCCCTACCAAAACCCTAGACATCCAAAAACCTAACCCTAGGAGGTGAAATGCCAAAAGTCATGTGGGCCCCTATGGGTAAGTTGGTGCCTCAACTCCCCAGGGTCGTAACGTTTGCATACGACCTCCATTTTAGGCATGTGATAGCCCGTTGGAAAGGTCTTTTAGAGAAATACACATTATATCGTCAAACTGTGACTACTTCTATAGTTTGACTGTGGTGAGCAAAAAAAACACTATTTAGGGCTCCAAAACGGCCCTGGAAGTACAACAAGATGTGGTGACATGAAAACATACAAAATAATCCAGTTGGATTAGGTGAGAGGCCACCGATATCCACTTGGAAGATGTGTAGGGATTCAGACAACCCTAGAAGTGTAGAACCCACAATTACAAAGATGTACAAAAGAACATACTAAACTAAAAAATAATAAGAGGAGCCAGTTGGAATAGGTGTGTGGCCACCAATATCCACCTGGATCAAAAGGCTAGCTATTGCAGAAAGAAAAAGACTAGAAATAAAATCAATCTTGCAAGAAGTAAACAAATGTTGGCATAAGGGCAGACCCAAGGTTCAACGCTCAAGAGCGCACCAACAAAGCCCTAACTACCGACCCTTTTGGAAACACCTGCAAAGCAGATGAAGTCTCACCTGAGGTAGAGACAGGGGTGGTTGCAGGACTCAAGTGTTTGCAACCTTGGCTAGGACATAGATCTGTGATTATACTACTTAATAAAGCATTCAACACCTTTATTTCTTTAACATGCAATCATTATCTACTTCGCTGATAAAATAGAGCTTCACATCCTTCACAGAGATCTTACCATATTTAAGTACTTAGCATCGACGGATTATCTAGATCTAATAGATCAAGCACTTAACACATACATATAGATCAGATCTAACAATCTACGCATCATTAGCACTAAGCATCATTGGATCTGTCTATCAAGCACTCAACATATAACATATGAACACACAAAGATAAGGCACAAAGCAAGATGACACATGGTTTATGTGGTTCACCCCCACCCTGGGGCTACATCCATCAATTCTTCTTCTTTATTATTTCAGTCAGGTAGTTACAACATAGAGCCTCAACAATCCTTACTCCACACAGGACATAAGATCTGTGCTGCTTGCTAGATCCATCTTCCTTGTGCTACAACACTCAGCCTTTCAAAATCTATCACAACCACTTTCACTCAGCTCTGCAAGCCTCTTACAATCATTCACAAAGCATCAAAAACTCTACTTTCACTTAGCATACATTCACATCACTTGGATCTAGCACTTAGCTCATTCATTACTCTAGCACTTAGCTCATTGACCCTTCTTACATTGCCTAGCTACTTATTTATACATACAAAATAGGCCTAAACATGGGCAAAGCCCATGGGCCGACATTTCATTCCTGTTACATTATCCCCAAAACCCAAAAAGGACTCGAAAGTGGGCCCAGATTCTGCAATCTTCGATTCGTCTAGCGCTCTTTCTTCGACAAGCTGTCGAAGTCCCAAAAATGGTCAAACATGACCAAGTATCTCCCAAAACTTGGTCAAGGGCCAACAGGCCCCCAAAACTCACATGTGACTCATCCTGAGTCACTCTGATCTGATCAATTCTTCCTTGAATTCCTTGAGCTTGGCTCGAGCTACTTCGACCTGCTATTGTGCTACAACCTCTTGCTCGACAAACTCCTAGATGAGTGCGTCATTGATGGGTCCCTCTAGGTGTTGTGCTGCTACACTCACAACCTATTCTAGCTCTGCTCCTCAAATTTCAACCTCTGTGAACAAGTGACATGCCTTATCTTGCACCAGTTGAAGTTGTTGAGTCACTTCCATCACTTTTCTCTAGATCGTATGGATCTGTTGCTGGGCCGTGCACTGCTCATGATATATCTTCATTATTTCTACAGGTGACAGGGCCTTCAGCTGCGTCTGTATCTTTTCAGCTTCATACTTCACCTCCTAGAGCTGTGACTCCAATTTATATAAATCTGGGTTCTCGGTGAGGTTCTCATATGTCTGGGCACTGCAGCTAATCAACTGCTTGCACTCCAAGGCAAGAGATTTCAGTCTGTCGACTGCGTTGTAGAAAAATATTTCTCTTTGGTCTCTAATATCTTGTGGGGTCTCAGGTATTGTGCAAAGCTCTAGATCTGCAATGCATTGTTGGAGCTTCTTGATCACTTCTATGAGCTATGCCACCTGTTGTGGGATTCTTTATTCAGTCTTTACCTCAATGACTGTCACAGAGCGAAGTGCTCCATTGAACGCTTCCTTTACTTTCAGTTTCTCCACCAAAAACTGTTCCTTTCCTTGCTGTAGCTGTGCTTTCTCTTCATTCCACTTTGCTTGGAGAGCACTCTTTTCTTGTTCTGCAACACTACGTTTTTCTACAAGTACTCCCTGTACTTGTGTCAAAGCTTGAGTGGCTTGCTCTGCTTCATCTTGTGCTTTTTGAAGTTGAGCCTCGACTAAATGCACGATTTGGTGGAGTTGAGCTGGCTCATCTCCTAATTTTGGTGTTCCTACTGACAGGGGTGCAATGGAGACTGCGCGCTTTGGCTGAATACTGCACTCCTTGTAGACCTATATCGATCCAAATATACATCTCCTCTTGTTTAGTCTATTTCTTCTCTACTATCTCCATCGCAACATCATTCAGAGATGACATATTGAAGTTGAAGTCGTCTAGGGCTAGTGTGGTCTGCAACTTAGTCACGGGAGCTTTGGAATTCTTCCGGGAAGAAGGTTTCTGAGGTAAACCCTTCCTCTTCCTCAAAATCTCTGCTTCTTCTTTGTGCTTCTGTTTGACTTCTTCTAACTTTTCACCATCACCCTCTTGCTCTGGCATGATGGAAGCAGTATTCACCAAGGCACTACTTAAGTCTTGCACTTCGCCGATCTTCTGTCGCAGGCTAGGTCCGGGTATATCCTACGCAGTTTCTAGACTGTCTACATCAGATATCTCTGCAGGGTCAGCTGGAACAAGGAGGTCCACTGACCATTCCTTTGTGATCTCTATATCTTCTTCTGTTAATCTATAATAGGACTATAATTGTTGCTTGTGCTTGTCAGTGCACGCTGTGATGTAGAGAAAGTGTCTGTTTGCGTTGAACTTCATCAGGGGTCGAAACCTGTAGAGGGTGTTCAGAGTGATGCGCGATTTAGACTAGATAGCTACTTTCAACTGATTATAATATGAATGAAACATGACATTTGAATGCCATTGTTTATTCATATTGTTCGAGTACCATAGGTTACTAAACTTTGCGGCCAATAGTTCAAATAGCTTGATGTCTGGGAAGGTCACACCTTTCGACATCTCCCATGCAATGAAAGCAATCAGGATCAGGAGCCAACTGAATAAGAACTCATATCCTTGGTCCTGGGATTCTTTGCAGTCGAGCTCCAACTGGTTTACCAAGTACTACACCCAATTCATCTGTAGGCCCTCTACACACTTTCCTGCGAGGTCTACTACAAATCTAGTGACTTGGGTTGGTCAGTTCTTGCAAAGTAAATTTCCTGCGATCAATTGACAGACAAGGCGTACTGCGCTATTCTGAATAGAGGCTACCTTGTAGCCATGCATTTCCTTCTCGACATCACCATAAGTCTCTTTTATCTTCTATGCTAAGGCTCCATCTGTGGTCTTTCCAGGGTAAAAATCATGTGGGTTAGGGCCTTGCATGCTCAGCCCTGTGATCTGATGGATCAAGGTCGGATCCACTGTGATACATTGGTTCAGCCTTAAATATCCTCCATGGTAACATGATAACAACAACTTAACACATGCGTTCACTTCTTGATTTTGTCCGAAGTGCAGGATCTTCATAACATTAAGCAGGGTAGACTGCATGAGGTTATGGGTCCAAGGCTGGGGGATAATTTTTGAATTCTTTCCTTTCGTCCTGGTCAGATACTTATGCGGGGCGATCATACTGTAAGCTTTACGGTCTCCAAGGTTGAAGTCACTAAAATTCAGCGCTGCTATCTTATCCTGGTATGTGAAAACTGCACGTATCCCTTTCGAGAGGTACACAATGACCAAGGCATAGTAAAAATATCTAGGCACGCTATCTCTGTTCACTGCACTGCTCAGAGGAGGTATATACATAGGTAAGATGCTTAGAATCAACTTAGCATTCACGAGATCGTCTCTATGACTCATTCTCATCTCTGTCATGATTATGGAAGTTCCTTCTCCATGAGCAGTTGATGGAGAAGCTTGGACTCCTCCTGTCAATGATGCTTGCACACCTGTAGACATCCTTCTTTCTGACATGACTTTCATGGTCCTAAGATCAACGAGTACTTCCTTCACAGATTCTTCAAATGCGCTAATCTCCTTGGACATATGTGCTCGGGGTTAATAATATCGGGTTCACGAAGTAATGTAAGCATGGAAATAAGATGGAAAGTAAGGGTGTAATGATCACTAGACAATATTAACCAAGGATGCGAGCTCAAATTCTCTCTTTGTCAAAAGTGCTCTTCGTTCTTGACACGACAAGATAAATAGGAAAATCAGTAACATATTTCTTGCAATGGGTATGAGGCTTTGTTAACTCTTGTTCTGTTCGTTATGGCATGGTCCAACGGTCAGGTGGTAAGCCATAAATGTTTTTCTAGTCGTTCGGAGCATCAGTCGAATGGATATATCATCCCCAACAACTAAATTTCTTTGCCACGATGAAGTGACCTATGTCACTGTTCTGATATCTCGACGAAGATCAAATTCTACAAAATTTTCCTCTGCGAGGCTCCCTCTGAAACCTTCTATAATTTTTCAATCTTATCCCTCTTCTTACGTAGTTTCCTAGCCTTCTTTCTAGTGAGCTTTATCTCAATATTCTTCTTTCCATTCCGATTCTTATCTTTTTTAGATATAGTTACTATGCGCCGTTGAGAATCTTTTAGGGTTAACATCTCTTCTGCTTCTGGAGTAAGTACTTTAGTCTTCTAAGGGTATTCTAGTGGTCTTTCAGCTTCGACATCAGAGTCTCTAGGGTCAAATATCTTTGATCTGTTCTCTTGTTCTTTAATCAATTGAGCGAACTTTCTGGTCATGAAATCTTTTAACTCTTGTTTCTTTTGTTCTAAGGCTTTTTATTCTTCTTTTCATCTGGCTTGATCTCTTTCAATCCAAGGTTTCCCTAGTAACATGGTAAATGGGGCACTGTCTTCAATACATTTGATAATCTCAAAATATTCCTTTGTCGAAGTTCCATTGATAGTCATAGGTATCCGTGCGAGCCTTCCACATAGGTTTACTAGCTTTCCTATGAATAAACTTATTCCTCCTAGGGAAGGGATCATAACAGGCCTTCTTATAGCTTCCCAGGTTCTTTCTGGCATAATATTCACTTGTGTCTCTTCATCAAGAACACAGTCAATGTTGAAGTCCCCTATTCTTGCTTCAATGCATTCTTTTTCTTTGAAAATCTCTGATAATTTGACATGTCGGTGGTCATTCAGGGCCTCTTTCATTTGTATCAACAACTTCTCTGATTCTTTCTAGGGTTCTACCTTTTCTGGATCTGCCTTGGGGTTTTCTTGATTTATATTCATTCCTTCAAGCTTAATGATCATTCTAGGGTAATCCAACACTTCATGGTCCATATCTTTACAACAAAGACAACTAAGTCTTCTTCTAGGGCATTCCTTAGCAAGATGTCCTAGTCTTTTACAACTGTAACAAAGGGTCAATCCTCTCTTTATTTTAAATGATCCCTAGATCCCTTTATACCGCGCACTAGGATCATAAGAGTTAACCTGCAACAAATTATTTCTAGGATCCTACATCCATTTGTTAGTACAAACATCCTTTCTATGCATATGTATAACATATCTTTTATTATTCTTATCATATCTATTCATATCAAACCTTGTTTCATCTATTAACACCCTATCTTTCAAACTAGGACAAAACCTATCAGATATACCTAGATCGATACTCTAGAAACAAAAATTTCCACCTATCTTACTTTTACAGGGCACAAGTCTTTCAGATCTAAGACTTCTTTAACTATTCTTACCTTTAACAGATCACAAAGTTTACAGATCTTACCTCTTTCAATCAGAACTTCTCGCTTTTACCTTCCTTGGAGGACAAAGCTTTCAGATCCTGCTTCTTCTCTACAGATCCGAGCTTCTTTCTTTAGCACAAAGCTTCCAGATCTTGCTTCTTTCTTTCAAATCCGACCTTCATTCTTTAACACAAAGCTTCCAGATCTTGCTTCTTTATTTCAAATTTGACCTTCTTTCTTTAGATCAGACTTATTTTCTTAGCACAAAGCTTATAAACCGAGTAGGGTACCACAGACTAGGGCACAGATCTACGCAAAAAGATTTCTTTTGCACAAGCCTCTTCTTTCTTAGTTCCCATCAATCACAGTTTTAGGTCTTGGCAACAGAACCATTTGTTGACATAGGGGCAGACCCAGGGTTCAATGCTCAAGAGTGCACCAACAAAGCCCTAACTACCGTCCCTTTCGGCAACACCTGTGAAGCAGATGAAGTCTCACCCAAAGTAGAGGCAGGGGTGGTTGCAGGACTCAAGTGTTTGCAACCTTAGCTGGGACATAGATCTGTGATTATACTACTTAATAAAGCGTTCAACACCTTTAGTTCTTTAACATGCAATCACTATCTACTTTGCTGGTAAAACAGAGCTTCACATCCTTCACAGAGATCTTACCATATTTAAGCACTTAACATCAACATATTATCCATATCTAATAGATCAAGCACTTAGCACATACATATAGATCAGATCTAACAATCTATGCATCATTAGCACTAAGCATCATCAGATCTGTCTAACATATGAACTCACAAAGATAAGGTACAAAGAAAGATGACATAGGGTTTACGTGGTTCACCCGCACCCTAGGGCTACATCCACCAACTCTTCTTCTTTATTATTTCATTCAAGCAGTTACAACACAGAGCCTCAACAATCCTTACTCCACATAGGACAAAAGATTCGCGCAACTCGCTAGATCCTTCTTCCTTGTGCTGCAACACTCAGCCTTTCACAATCTGTCACAACCACTTGCTCTCGGCTCTGCAAGCCTCTTACAATCGTGCACAAAGCATAAAAAAGCCTACTTGCACTTAGCATACATTCACATCACTTGGATCTAGCACTTAGCTCATTCATTACTCTAGCACTTAGCTCATCGACCTTTCTTACATTGCCTAGCTACTTATTTATACATACAAAATAGCTCTAAACATGGGAAAATCCCATGGGCCGACATCCCATTCCCATTACATTATCCCAAAAACCCAAAAAGGACTCGAAAGTGGGCCGAGATTTTGCAATCTCCGCTTCGTATGGTGCTCCGTCTTCGACAGGATGTCGAAGTCCCAAAAATGGTCAAACATGACCAAGTATCTCCCAAAACTTGGTTAAGGGCCAACAACACACTTGAATTAAACACTCATTCACTAGTTTCAAGTTCTTTAGATTAACATGAATGATTGTGATATTTCAACTAGTCCTTGACTCTTCAAGGTAATTAAATAATTTAATTGACTGTGTGTATCAGTTCATAGTGTTATCATGCTCTATTTGACTATTTCCGTTATTATTTCTCAACATATATGAGTCTGCAATTTTCACTTGATTGTGAACTAATAAATCAATTCTTATAAATGTAAAGAGAACTCACACTACAGAAAGATGCTAAGCTACATGAATTAAAAAAACATGTATTCTAATAAAAAAATACAAATAATCTATAGATCCACAACTCCTGCTCTCTAGAGTGGGCCCCCTCTATAAAGATAGATGCTGGGACTTGCTACGACAATATTAAACTTTAAATCATAATATAAATAAACTTACAATGACCATTCCATAAGTTGTAGAACATATTTATAAGGGTTCTGTATTTTATTCTCGAAATCACAAACTTCTACATTGTGCCCTCCCATCAAATGATAGAGGTCACATATATAACATTCAACTTGGTATCAATTGTAACTGCATATGAACTATTTGGTATATACAATAACTGTAATTAAAAACTATAACTAAACCCTATGATTATGGAATATTGTATAAATCATAACTTGTAGAGTTTAAGACTGCACCCAATGCAGTTACATGGCATCAAAGCATAAATAATAGTGGTTGCAATCTCAATATTCATGGAGCACATATTTATGGTTTGAATATAGAACACCATTGATCATGTTTACTACATAACCTTGATCCTTTGTCCAAGTTGCTATAGGTCTAGTGCATAGTTGATTTCTCGTAATTGTGATCTGGATCTTGGAGATTTTTGGTGGGTATGTATGTGACCATTTAATACATCTCCCCACAAAAAATCTCGGATACCCATTTCCTGGATCTTGAGATATGAATGAACCATAATAAAGGCTTGAGATTGGGGTTTTGAATAATGTGCTATGAATACTCCATTAATATCTTCCCATTTGGGTTATGTTGATAAATGCATTACTACAAGGTTGAGGTCGATATGTAATCTATCTCATAGTTTGAAGGTGTCATCATTATGTGCTTGCTTGTAAAAATAACCTAGTAAATATTTTAACTGTAGGTACCCTTAAAAGATGTATTTAGCATAGTACAAAACTATTTCCCTTAAATTCAAAAGTAACTTCCTAAACTTTCACAAAAATTACTTATATAAACAAGAAAAAGACTTGAAAACCAATCCCATACTCATGAATCAATTTTGAGCAAATGGGGTACTAACTAGAACAAAAATGAATATAGTGGAGGTAAAGGTTATCAAAGATAGGTTTAAGGATAGCCAAAAATATGAAATTTCAGAGGCTCATCATGGGCATACCTCAAAAATTCCATAAATATTACCTCATACTCAAGAACTAATATATTTTCTCGTATTGGTGAATTGAATTCATTTAATTGTATCTCATTGAATTCTTCAGAATAATGGTGTTTTAAAAAATGATCCTCAAATAACTCTGAGGAAATCTCAGTTACATCCATCCCTAATTATGGTAGTAGAGTCTTCAACCACAATAGAGCACTTTCCTTTATGATGCAGGAGCATTGCTCCACCTCAACAACACACCAACATTCCATCTCATCAACACACATTCAAGGAGAGGAGAAGCGCTATCCCTCTCGTTTTTCCCTCATTTTTAAATTTCAAATGTAATATTTAATGCAAATAAATTATGTAAGGCTGTAAGAGACAAATCAATGCCTTTGTGCATGCAGGAGATAGGGTCACCTTTAATGCTTGACATGCTGATGAGATCTAGATCTGATTCAGACTAGATGGCCATTGAATGTAATTCAATGTAATTTATGAGAGTAGGTGAGTTGGAGGGAGAGCTCGAGGAGCCCCTCTTCTGTAAAAGATATTTGTATCAAATTTCATTAGGAATATAAGGAACTTAGGAGAGTAAGGAAGTTAGGAGAATAAGGAGAGGAGATAAGAGCCGAGACTCTATAGCAGTCTGAGCTCATGTATTGTAATTGACATTCTGGTTTTAATACAAAATAATAGATTTCCCTGTTTATCAATTTCTGTGTGGTGAATGTTTTTTTATGAATGTCATTTGTGTTTTATGAGTTTATGCTGGAGATGTGTATGAATAGTTTCCATCTGCAGGGTGAATATATATTCCACTATCTTTGAGAGTTTGTTTTATTTGTTTCTGGGTTCTTTGGGCTGTGCAAGGAGTGTACGACAAAGTATTGAAACTCTTTATCCAGAGCAAGGAGTGTGCATATGGACTCTTTTGAGTTATATAAGAACGTTCCAAGAGGGCACACCAAAACATTCACAGACTCAAGAGGATCATCAAGGTTTCTAAACACCTTGGAGGAGAGACTGTTCAGAGGAGGCACAAAGAAACAAAATTGTTGAAGATTCTGTAGAGCTCTACCAGGAGGGCATTGAGCAGGTGCGAGTGTGCACATGTGAACTCTATTTAGATTTTTGAGAAGAGGAGTGTCAAGGAGAATACACTCACAGAGTTACTAAATACTCTAGAAATCTCAACAAGGAGTTCTTGAGAAAATTTTTCCAAGAGGGAACACATATACCTTCGAGGAGAAAAAGGGACAGAGACCTTTGAGGTTCGAGCAGTTGAAGATCAAGGTGAAATAAAGTTGTTGAACACTCTGGAGGAAGACCTCTGCAAGGGGTTCATGGGGCCAACACTTAGACCAATGTTGCAAGAAGCCGTTTGAATACTTTTTCGAGTGAAAGGAGTGTGTGAAGGAGAGAAATTGTTTCAAGTTTGAAAGATCGGAAAAAGAGCACAGAGTGTGCCAGACGGGCACCAAAAAGTATTTTGAAAGACATAGAAGGGCCAAGATCGCTTGGATTTCCGAGTCAGTTGAAAGCTCAAGAGGCGTAGTGAAAATGTGCACGTAGAGTGCAAGTGTGTGCCAGGGTCGAGGTTAAATTTCATTTCCAAATATCATGAGGGAAAGCACCGTCGATACCGAAGTATTAGGGATTGCAACAAAAGGTTCAGAGGCCAAAACCTTTGGACACTTAGAAAGTTTCCCAATTTTGGGAGAAATTACAAGCTCAAGAGGAGTAGCAAGAACAACCGTTAAATATAGCTATCGGGAGGAGATCTGGACCATTGAATCCATGTCCAAACATTCAAGGGAACATGCTAAGGAGAGGAACATATTCTAGTCATCAGATCTGGACGCAAAGGACCAACAATTGTTGGATCTAGGCAAGCTTCACTCACCTTAATATTTTAAAAGTGCACAAGAGAATTGGATAGCAGAAGTCCCGAAGTCCCGAAGCCAACTAGGACTGTTGATCATTAGGAGATAGGTGGTAGTGGATCCGAGAGTTCGCGGGAAGAAACTTTAGAAGAATAAGCATGGAGAGAAAGGCAACCCTCGCGAAGTCATGAAGGGCGTAGAAGATCTGGACCAATGGATCCAAAAGGACATGTGGCAGAGATCCACATGTTTTGGAGGACAGGTACTCTGGAAGAAAGGGGGTGTGAAAGGTGGAAGAAATCCTGAAGAGCCAAGAGTTGAAGCAGATCTAGGCTGTTTGTTGGTAAGGACAGGTGTCCCCGGATCCCACACTCCAGATCATAATCATTTCAGAGGAATTGAAGAGTGAAGGTGCAAAGACTCACGAAGTTCAAAGTCCCGAGGTCATTAGGGCCATCCGTGAAGGGGGACACTTGGCAAAAGATCTACTAGTCCAAAAACTTAGCACTTTGGAGACCTTGTGGAGAAGTGTTTTAGAATTTCCTGAAATGGCAGAGTCCAAAACAGTTGTGGGACGTTTATTTAAGGAAGTGGCGGTACCGTAGATCTCATTTCCATCATTTCAGAAGATTGTGCCTCCGGAAGAAGTGGCTGCTACATAAAGTAAAAATTCTCGGAGCCTGGAGCTCCGAAGTGCCCTTTGGATATGTGCTTGATCACAGTAGAAGGTCATGTGAACAAAAGGGGCTTATCCTAGGAGCTAGTGATGCAGGAGCATCCCTCACGTCAAGAGAGCCAGCGTGGAAGCAGAGGACAGTTGGATAAGGCAACACAAATTTTGAAAACACCTTAAAGTTGTTGCACGAACATTAATGTGAAAATTTAATGAAGCGCACTTGTATAATGTAATGGACCTTGAGCGAATAGCTCTCATCCTTAGTAGATAGACAACATTTAAAATAGTTAATGTAGGTAGATAGAAATTTAATTCTAGATTTGATAGCTTTAGAGTGCAAGAGGGAAACATGATATAGACACCCTCATTGTGCATTTGTATTATGGAGAATTCTGGAGAATTAGAGCAAGAGCATGCAAAGAGCTGTGTAAGAACATCCATGTACAGATACTTGAATTAATAGAAAAGATTGATTCAAATTCATGGTTTTTGTGTCTGTTCTCTGTGTATTGATGTTGATGTGCTCATGAATTGTTGCTTTCAGTTATACATTTGCTTTTATTTGCTGTGTATATGATTTCATGTTTGAATTGAAACCTGAAAGGGTGAAGGAATGAGTTTCAATTGTTTCTCTATTTGAGACAGAGAATTCCTACAAGGAGTGCAGTCGAATTGTTCGCAAGGAGTGCATTGACAGAAGGGTTCAAATAGAGATAGATTTTGTTCTCATTTTCTCAAAGGTGCAGTTGGGCACAGGGCCATGCAAGGAGTGCGTAGGCTGGGTAAAAGTCTCAGGGTTGCGAACTTGAGTAAAGAATTGAAAGACTGCTGCTGCAGGTGTGCGTAGAGTTGAGGAACTTTAACACTTAGACGTTGTTGAAGGTTTGCCACAAGGAGTGCGTGCAAAGGGGTTTTTCTTTCTGAAGACCTTAAGCTGTGGGAAAATCTCAGGAAGGATAGGCCTTCGAGTTTGTTGAAGGACATCACAGACAAGTTGTGCCTGAAAGGCTTGCAAGAAGTGTCGCAAGTTACGCGCAAGCGGACGGGTTCCGCAGAGGAACACTTAGTCATTCCATGGATTACGAAAGGAAGAACAGATGGTCGAAATACTCCTAGGAGATTTTGCGAAGTTCCGATGGCTGTTAGATCTTATGGAGGTGCAAGGAGGTTACAACGAGAACGTCAAAAGGTTTAAAGCTCAGGAGGGGTAGAGTGTTGATCGGAACCATGAAGGTCGTTGGATCCATACGTGTATTGTGGATCAGGGTTTCGTAGATCGATCCTCCAAAGTATTGCAACAGAAATTGCGATATCGCGAAACGCGATATCCCGACGAACTCAAAACTGTCCATCAATTGGGGCATGCGTCAGAAAATCCAAAGAAGTCGGGGTTTGGAGCATCAGAGATTTCAGAGACCGGATACTCTTGCAGCTTGGAATCGCGAAACGCGATATCCCGACGGGAGAGATGTGTGGGACCACAAGAGTCAGAGTGGAAGACAGGTGGCATAAGTCATCGGGGTTTCACAGCGAGAAGTGCCAAGACATTGACAACAGGATTTGCGATCCTGCAAAGTCCGAAATCCCAATAGAATTTTCCAGAGTTGAAGGGACAAGTCATGCGTGCGTTGGAGTTTCGGTGTATCGGGCATCGGGAGTCAGAGAATCGAGTTGCTGAGCATCGTGAGTAGTGAAATCATGATAGGAGAAGTTCCGACAGGAAAAGGCAAGGGTCAGCGTTGACTTGCATCAGGATTCGGGGTTTTGAGAATCTAATTTCACGCGACCACAAGACTCGTGAAACTGCGAAGTCCGATTTCCCGATCGTTAAGGGAGATATTTTGGAGAACTGTTGTGGGTGTGGAAATTTCCTGATAGGGAATTAGAAGAGATTTTCAGTTCTTCGGACCAAGGAAGGAGGAGATCCTGTGAGCGGACATGCCCTGCGGGTGCGACTGGGTCAGCTAGCACCTGTCATAATTCAATTTTCCAAAAATGGAGAAGGGGATTAAGAGGAGCCCGCGGGTCTCATTGGACCTGTGCTTAAGAGGAAAAGGGTCTTATGTAAATTAGTTTTGGGTCTAGGAGAGTCCCAAAGAGTCAATCTGACTCCTTGATTTGAATGATCCTAGACTAGGAGGTCGAGCAACCCCAATGGAGAGTAGGGGGGGGTCTGCGTCACTTTACTTGGAATATTCCCCTTCATTCCTTGAGGTTGGAAGTGTAATCCCTCAAGGAAAAGCACAAAACCATATTTTCTAACTAGGCCTTAGCTAATAACCATATTTCCTAACTAAGCCTCAACTACCTACCCATCCATAAATCCCCAAAACTCTAGAAATTTTACCTTCTTCAGTTCCTTATGCATATGGTTTCTAGTAGGATTTTGTGATCCTCCAACATGAACATATTCTCTTCCCTCTTCTCTCTCTAGTCTATTCATTAATGTGTCAGAATCCTCTAGTATGAGTGCATCATATTCATTATTTCTCTTGTAGACACATGTTCATTTTCCCGAACATGTTCTTCTTCCATGGGTGGAGAATCCATAGGTGTAGGTTGTGGTGGATGTATACCTCAACCCCTAGCAATCATACCTCTCCTTCCTCTTCTATCCATAGTTACCATCATAAGAAGAAAATTGGAATTTTAATTAATCATCTTTCTTTCATAACAAAAATATAACAAGGTGCCCATTTCATAATGGGTCCATGGTTCTAGTGCATTGAACCTTGCTCTTATACCATATGTAACACTCTTATGGCTGTGTTAACTTTGTTTTGTCAACATTATGCAGCTATTCATAATCACTTTTCTCTTAATTAAGGATTCTATATATATAGTGATGACATGGCTAATTACCCATACTTAATATTGTTAAGTAACTTATCATACTTCTAATGACCAATGCTACATTATATGCTACATATATTTACACATTAGTTACTAAAAATATTCTTGTATTTAAGTTTGATTAAGATCCTTGATTAAATTAATACCTCTATTCATTCATCATATCCTCTTCTGTAATATCATTAATTGATAATTATCCTTTTCCTCTTATATATACTTATAGGATATCATTGACAAAGTGTCCTCATGCACATAATTTTATTAATAAGGAAAAAGTGATTACAATCTGAAGTGAGAACTCATAATTTACTCCTTAACCTCACTTGAAGAAGGATCTAGTTTATATAACTCAACTCTAAACTAAAAACTAGGAGAACAACCAATCACATAATCACATGAGTATGATAGGTGTCCTTTACATAGAAGCTAAGTGTCCTTATCCTAACAAACTAGGATACACTATTTTCTTAAAAACATTTAATATAGAAAATACTTAGACTATAGAAATTTAGGATTATGAGGCTACCAATCCCCCCTTTAATCCGAAAGTTCATTTTTACAAATAACAAGTTCATATCTGAACTTAGTGAACTTTATTCTACCAAGAGGTTTGGTAAAAATATCCGAAGTTTGATCTTCAGATGGAAAAAACTAAGGCTTGATGATGTCTTTGATGATGAGCAATCTAATGAAGTGGTACTTGGTGTCGACATGTTTAGTCTTTGAATGAAAAAATGGATTCTTGGCCATTTTTATTGCTGACTAACTGTCGATCAATAAGGTAGTTGGTGATTTTTGAGTTTCACCAAGATCCTGTAAATTTTTTGCATAACCATACAATCTCACATGTTGCTTCCCAAGATGATATGTACTTTGCCTCTGCTGAAGAATTAGCAATTGTTGTCTACTTTTTACAATTGCAAGATACTGCTACTGAACCCATATTCATTAAATAACCTGAAGTGGATTTTCTATCATCAATGTTAACTACAAAATCAACATCTGAATATCCAACAAGTGTAAAATTTTTGTTCCTTTTGTAGAGAATACCAAAGTCTTTTGTACCTTGAATGTATCTTAGTACCCTTTTTTCTTAATTCCAGTGACTCTCCCTTGGTTCCTGCATAAACCTTGAAAGTATATTGACTGAATATGAAAAATCTGGTCGAGTATTTGTCAAATAAATGAGACTTCCAACCAATTGTATGTACTTTGTACTGTTTACCAATCCCCCCCCTTCAAATTTTAAAAGTTTAAATTTTTGCTCCATGGGGGTAAGAGAAGGTTTACAATCTTCCATGCCAAATTTCTTTAACAATTTAGTGGCATACTTAGTTTGAATAAGGAATATTTGGTTAGGATGCTGAGAAACTTCAACTCCAAGATAATAATGAAGTGTACCTAAATCAATCATTTTGAACCCTACTTTAAGTTCTTCCTTAACCTGTTTGATGTGAGCTTCATTATTTCTTGTTATGATTAAGTCATCAACATAGAGTAAAAGTATCACCAAGTGCTTATCTTGCATTCTAAAATACAATGTATCATCTGATTCACTTCGCTGAAAACCCACCTTTCGTAGGTATTCATCCATTTTTGCATACCAAGCTCGAGGAGCTTGTTTCAAACCATATAAAGCCTTCACAAGTTTGCAAACTTTATGTTCTTTTCCTTTAGCTTCAAAACCTTGTGGTTGAGTCATGAAAATATCTTCCTTTAGATCTCCATTCAGGAAGGAACTTTTGACATCCATTTGATGTAATTTCCAACCATTATGTGCAACCAA
>JASDQU011101300.1:11279-22504 GCA_032191745.1 Picea mariana | reverse complement strand
ATTGTTTTATAGAAAAAATTTTAAATAAATATATATATATATATATATAAATAAAAGTAAAAAATTATAAAAATTAATATAATTTAATAATATTATTATTAAATTAATCATTTTAATTAATTAATCAAATATTTATAAATTAAAATTAATTTTTATTCATTTTAATTTATGTTACACGTAATGTGGGAACGTTAGGAACATGGATACTAGTGTTCATGATACTACAATATAGAAATTACTAATTTAATTTGTACTAATAATTATATGAATATATTTAACACAATATTGAAATTTTAATATCCATACAGATTTGATTAGAAAATGAAAAACAAAATTGTAAATACATATATACAATTTTAACATCTTTATAAAATTAAACTTTATGTATATAAACTTCAAACATTTTTGTAAATTTGAAGTATTATTCTTGTTCGTGAAAAAGCTAAATAGTACTACTCTTGTATTATGAAAACACAATAAAAGTCAATGATATGGTTGGTTGATAGCAACAACAAACTGGAGCAAATGTTTGCCATGGATAGGGTATTGATTTATTCGACTTTCATGTTTAGTTTGGGCTTGAAGGAAAACATACATGCATTAAAAGTTTTTCATATCCACAATTATAAAGTGAGTAGGATTAAGTTTGTTTATTTAAATAATTTTTAGTGCAGTGTAGTCTTTGTTTAATAGTGATATTTTAAATAAATATAATAAAAATATTTGTAATAAATTATGTATTTCTACTAATGGAATAAAAATATTTACATTTTAATTTAATATCATTTTAATTTAAAGCTTTAGTTCTCAAGTTCTCATTTTCTTGATATTGAAGCTCCAAAAAAACTCCCAAATTTTCAAAACAATTCTCAACCAAGTGAAAACTTTTCCTAGTTCCCAAGTTCCTAATCCCAAGCCCATGAAACATAGGAATCGAGTTTCAAAAATGTTAAAAATGACAAAGGCGATTCCCATGCAACTATGATTTTAACTAAAATATTTTTTTTAATTTAAAAAATATATATTTTTTAAATGTCAATCAAAATAAATTTAAACTAATACAATATCAAATCATATTATTTGTGATTTTGGTAATTCTTTTCACTAAAAAAAAAAGTCATGTTTATGTGTATTGAGCATTAACCCGAAACTCATGTTTATGTGTATTGAGCATTAACCCGAAACTCATGTTTATGTGTATTGAGCATCAACACGAAACTTTGTGTGATTATATTTATGATTATATTCACTTGAGATCTTTGGAATAATTCCTTTGTTGTGGGAACCAATGGGAACGATCAATTTGGGTTAAACAAGGTCTAAAACCAAGTGGATTTATTTTCTGTGCCATACATATCTTCTTTTATGGATTATATTGATACAATCGGATCAATCGATTATTAATAAAAAAAATTGAATTTATATGAAAAATTTATGTAAAAATTTGATATTTAAAATTAATAAAATTATTTTTATTTTATGTATTAATTTGAAAAATTTAAATACTATGTGGTATTTGGCATGAGATATATTATATATATATATAAAAGTTGATTATTTTGATTAGTTAACTAAGTATTTATAAACGATTTAAAAATTTATTGAGAAGTCTAAAGGAATCTAATTTATTTTTCATGTGCAAACAAAGATGAATCTAAGCTAGTTTAATATCAAACCATATTATGTATGGTTCACATGATCCTCTTTATTATAACTAAGCCATGTTCATGTGTATCGAGCCTTAACAAGATCATGGAAAAGTATGGGTCCCCTAATATTTTATATATTTTATGATTGCAAAGTCTGCATTTTTCCTCATACCCTTTTGGTTCAATTACCTTTGTGCTTTCAATTGATTCCCTCTCTATTCATACTAGTTTCGTCCCTCTCCCCTTTAATTGGTTA
Organism: Picea mariana; assembly: GCA_032191745.1. Taxonomy (NCBI): domain Eukaryota; kingdom Viridiplantae; phylum Streptophyta; class Pinopsida; order Pinales; family Pinaceae; genus Picea; species Picea mariana. The sequence goes on along the minus strand of JASDQU011101300.1, from coordinate 20,599 downwards.
AATGATGTGCATTATCATAAGAGTGATACTTTTTCCCTAACCTATAATGGGGGATAGAATAGAGGAGTTGAAGTTTGGATGGTAGAGGAAAGCAACAAAGGCCACATTTTAGGGCCTACAGCAGATAGGAAAATTGATGGAGGCCACGAGCTAGGGTTCAAAGCAACTAAGGCAAGTGTTAGAGGTCATGGTTTAGTCGGCTCTAGCAAAAATAATCTACAACAAGTAGAGGTTTGTGAGGGAAGTCGCGGGTTAGGGTTTGGAGCAAACGCTTCCGAAAACTGTTACAGTTGCATACAATCATTAGTCTTAGTTCGGCTATAAATCCAAAAGGATTAGATCTCTACGAATTTGAAGGATCTTCCCTTACATGCCCTCTTAGGGTACTTTTGTGGCCCTTCTCCTTTGCTTCAAAAGCTAGTTGGATAGATCGACACTTCTTGGGTGGCAATGGAAAAGGGTAAAGTTCAAATMTCCATTTTKCATTGGGGTTTTTTCTCTCTTTTAACTCCCCGTCAGATCAAAATTTTGTGCTAGCAAGTGGTCCTTATTTTTTTCAAGATACGGCTTGATTTTATTTCCTTRGTCCGATTCCTTTAACTCTTCCAAGGCARTAAAGGATCTGCACTTCTTTGGGTAAGACTTCTCAGCTTACCCTTACATCTATGTCCCCTCAAAATTTTGAAGGAGATAGGGGATAGCATTGGGTATTTTCATTATGTTTCTTTGGAAACCCTAGATCAACAGGGAACACCTAGGATATTGGTCTAGAGGACATTGGTCGAAGATCTACCAAAAGAGATTATATTTGATTGTGATGGTGATCGACAATCTCAAATCTTAGATTATGAACAAATTTCCTTTAGATGTCTTTACTGCAAGATCCATCGACATCTGCTTAGGGAATGCTCAATTAGAGCTAAGGTATGATCTCTAAAGAAGAAAATCCCTAGTTCTTCTCCTTCTTCTTTGGTTTGAAGAGATGTTGGGCCCTTTGGATTTGATTTCTTAGACAAAGTTCCAAAGATTAGTGTAAATATATCTATAGCAGTCTCACCAAAGCTAGCTCTTAGGATTGGGATTAGTTTGGAGGTTTTGGTGGCTCCCTGTACTTTTGTTAAAGAGGCTATGATTCCAGAATCTCAAATTGAGGTTAAGGAATGCAAGGTACCACAATCTAATGCTCTTAATCATTTTTCTACTAGAGATTCATCTTCCATTGAGTTCTTCTTTTCTAATGTTTATGTTCCAATGGAGTTCCCCATTATTTTTCCAGAAGCCATAGTAGAGAAGCTAGAAAGTATTATTGATTCCACCAAAAATGTCCCAACAAGTGTCTCTATATTGTAGGGTCCATATATTAACTCCATCAATTCCTCCATAACTTCTCTTGTTGGTGGTTCTGGTTCGATGGAGAGGGTTCTTGTTGCTAGGGTTGTGGYCCTTATTGTTTTGGGATATGTGAAGGGGTGTAGTATTTTTAAAGATAGCAATATCCCTCCTTTGCATGGGTAAGGAGATGTTTTGGTAATCTATGATTAGCTCAATCCCTCGAAGATTAGGGTTACCAAACATTATGGCTTGAATCCTCCTACCCTTTAGTTGTTTCGTTTCTCTGGATAGAGTATCTCTAAGCGTTGAGGGAGGTAGTAAGCCAGTGTCTCCCTTTCTTCCTTATTTAGGTTTGTGATCAGCTATGTTTTCAATAATTACCTTTTGAGAGGCTTTCCAGATCATTTCATAGTTTGGTTGTTCTATCTGGGAAGATAACACTCTCACAAGATATTTCATTTGGGTGATGGAGGTCTTTAGTCAATTGTTGCTAGTAGTAAATTATGATGAGACTATGCAGTTTGAAAAATAATCTGAATCTGGATCATTTACACTTTTGATGTGGGTTTTAGTATATATGTGTCTTCTAGTCTTTAGTTTGAAGGCTTACTAAGGGTATTGTCTTATTCTGATGGACTATATGCCTATAATTTCAATGGTTGCTACTTTATATGCACCAATGTTGTTCCATTTTAGGCCTACGTGCCAATTATAGTAGATGGTAAAGAAAGGCCTATATTGAGTCTCGCTTTTTTATATCAAGGTTATCATATTAATCCTATTTATTTGTTATGTGCCGCATACACTTTTAGGAAGATCATGGGCATTTCCTTGTCACTTTTTTGCCCTATAAAAAATACAAGAATGTTATGTAAGCATTTGTTTTATGTAATTTTACTCTCATATGAATAAAATTAAGATTTKTTTTCTCGAAAGAAAAAAAAAAGCATGATACTCTTTCGAATGCTTAGCTACAACATAAGGATGTCAACTTTAAAAAAAACAAAAAYGATTCACCTTTGGTATTTGTTGTTTGGAACATGATTATTGTTGTGACCTCTTATCTAAATAATCATTTTCCACCAATGGACAAATGACTTCATCATCAAGCCYATCAACATCTACAATTCAACATATGGTGATGTTCCAAATGAGCTTGATCGACTAAACTCTTTGCCTCACAGAGCTATGCCTTTCGAATGAAAGGTATTTCAATGCAAAAGGATGTCAAGGTGTTTTGTTCAAAKCGTTTTGCACTATGAGACAAGTTGGTTGACACCCTATGGGTCAAAATTCAACACCTTTAGAGATCGTGTTTTAAGAATATTTTTTAATGGTTGTCAACCACCCTCTTGTTGGTCACTTTTGTACTAGGGTTCAAAGGTTGTTAGAAATTGACCCTATGGGTCAATTCTCCCCTCATTATAAATTAAATTTCTCCTTCAAAAGGAAATATCGCCCCGACAACCCAACAACTTGGTCATGATACCTAGACATTTTATAATGGCATGTTCAAAGTTTCAAGCCCTCAAGCTTTAGGTTAGCATGGCCTCCTTTCATTTATCTCACTTGATTATTCAAACATTTTGGATAATATGAAGCAGATTTTTTAGCATTATTTTTCAATATATCCCCAAGCTCGTCATCCCTTAGTCCACTCTTCAAGAAAACCAATCTATAAGATTTGTTTTAAACTTTGAGGTGAACAAGACTTTGGTTTAAGGTTCTTTTGGACTAGTCTTTTGAATATCAACGACCTTATTTTGAATTTAACCCTAGTTTAGGATGTGAAAACCATATTAATTCCARGGAAATGTYGATCCGTTTTTTGAATTTACTCCAACATTTACTCAAAAATTTGTTTAATTCAAAAGGCATGAACTTTGTTATGTTTTTCGAGTCCAATGAAATTTGAAACGCAATTACCCATTTGACAAAAACCCTTCAAAKTTTTTTTGTTTTTTGAAGGTCGTTGTTGGCGCAAAATYGAGACCAGGGTTCTTGGTGGTTACCAACAAAAAGGTACCATTGTAGTCTAGGTACGTTGGCATATTCAACCTTCCGCAAGGGAAGGAGGTCTCACCCAAAGCATAGYTGAGACTTGAATGTTGAAAGGAGTTATAGAAAATACACCATCATATATATTCCTATATTACTCGGATCCATCAATTTACCATTAAGATCAAGTTGCGATATCATTCAAATAGCACTAGAAAAGGGAAGAAATAAGCAAATACGCAATCGAACTATAGATCCATTCATAATATAACAAATTACCATGAAAATAAATTTGTAGGGCCCCAAATCACACCATTGTATTAGCAACAGTAGTATCAAAACCTTCATACAGTACAGATCTGATAGATCACCATTCAAAATGCATGAGTCCCATACAACCCATATCGGGTAGTGAGATCTATTCTCTCACAACCCATTACAAACTCGGGACTCTCCACAGTTGCAATATCAATAGTAATACAAAACCCAACCTGACACTAGTGATAGGAACATTATCCTTTTCAGTTAACATTGTTGTCTTATTTATATCTTTGTGTCTTTGACAGAGTCACTTGACTAAATCAAATATGTTTCTAGCCGCTCCTAGTATTCCTTTGATCCATCTACATTATTTCCTTTTCCATTTTTTTTGACTTGTTCTGTTGCTTCTAGACTTCCAAGTGTTGTGCGGCTGGCTTAACTTTATCCGTTGTGTCCTTTATCATTATCCTCTTTCCAAAAATGAAGGGCCCAATAGGCCCTGACCACAACTGTCGACTCTCCCCTAGTTAACCTTTTGCTTCTTCACCAGGGCCTCCTTCAAACAAAGGGCCAAACTCTGGTACAATATTCACCACTTGCCGATGGAAACTATCATATTGTTTTACATGATCCTGCCACTTCCGAACCAAAATAGAAGCTCTGGTAACAAATTCTTGCACTGCAGTGATATTCAGTTTCTTAGGCTTAGTGGCTAGAAGAGCGTCCCATTCTATATCCACTGCTGAGTTTAATTGGTGCATTTGGACATATGTTTTCGGGATTGTTGGTTTGAATTCATAAAGCTCTTTCTTGGTAGTATGTGGCTTCATACATGGCATCAAGCCTATTATTAGTGTCTTGAATCTCTTGGAATTTTGCTTATTGCGCAATGGGGTCTATAATCGCCTAGGATTCAACACTCATCTGCTAGATCTGAATCCTCAATTCTTCAACGGGCTTGTTCCTTCTTTCCAACAGCTTGACCCAATCATTAACCATTATGAAAATCTAGTTTCACTCTCCAGTCTTGCTATAAAGGGAAGACCAAACGGAATCCCCTTCTACAACCACCTATGCAATTTTATCCATCATAGCATGGGCTTGTTCCTTTTCCTTCAGTTGGATTGCATCCATTTCTCATTGAAGGCTATCGATGTTGGTAGTCATTTGTGACCAAGCATCGGCAATGAGCTCGACCCATTGCATTAGTGCAATAGGGGTAATGTATTCGGGAAACTGTGGGGCAGTCTTCCTGAATGTGGGCAAGACTTCAACAAATTTCTCAGAGAAAACCTCCATTATCGATTCAGCTTGTGCGCACAATGCATGTTCTTGATCACGGTCCTCTGATACCATGGCCAACTCCTGACGCAAATGTTTTATTTGTTGCACTAGCTCTTCATTGGCATGCTCAATGGAAACAATCATGTGCTCAATCTAATAAGTCAATTCTCGCATGATATTTGATAACTATTGGGTGGACCAAGCCATAAGATATCTGCTAGTGATAGATCACTCCATGGGAAATCTTGATGCAAGTAGTTGGCCACTTGCAATCGATCTCTCTGAGACACTAGAAGTAGTTTCATTTTCGAGACCTGGAGATGTAGCCTGGAAGCTACAAGAAAGCCTTTCTTAGACAACTTGGGGGAGCAAACCAACCACTTTTGTATGCTCTAGACACGATTTGAGAATTGTGCATCGTTGTTGAAGATCTTGAAGGAACGACGCAACCTGCTCCCGAACATAACTCATGATATGTGTCAAAGTGGCGTCTTCGTGAACATCCATAGGGTGATGTGGAGGATTTGGACCTGTATGACCCTTCACTTCTAATGATTTCTTTGTCTTCGGATTGAGGCTAGTTTCTTGAGGGATATTAAGGGGGACACTGACTTGCGAAATCTAGGGAAAAGGGAAAGGAATATTGGTAATACTTATGTCGGTTGTAGTGAATGGGTCAATAGACTCTGTCTCAGCCATTTCAATATGAGTGTGAGTGTGAGCAGGGAATGAGGGACGACTAGGCGAGACGTCCATGACAGAGGGAGTCTAGTGACGACTGAGTTATTCAATGATAGGGGTACTCTGTACTTTAACCACGAGATCATCAAGGATGGTGATAATGGGAACAGAGGATCGGATAGGGGGAATATTCCATGTGTATGGCGCAAGTGAAGAAAGAGGGATAACATCGATGACAATGGGTAGGCCAGTGGAGGACAATGGTGAACATGTGCGAGGTTTCTTCGATGGAACTAAAAAGGAAAACTCTAAGACCTCTCTAAACTCCTTACCCATGAAGATGGCAATGTCTAGAATTGAGGAAAATTGTGGTCGCATAGAACCGAACTTTGGTAAAGTTTCCTCCTTCTCTTCAGACTCTGAATCGGAAGGCATTCTCTGTCTTTTCTCTATTTAAATACTAGGATCAGGAACATTTGTATACATTGGATCCTCGCATTGTAAAATTGAAGACATTTTATAGGTTATCCCCAAGGATTTCAACACTCTCTTCACTCTTGGCCATTAACACACCTCCTTTTCTAGAGCTTCCTCATCGAGATAATAGGGTAGTGGAGGAGTGTGGAAATTTTCAAGGTCCATGACTCTTGGTCTCACAAAGGTATGGTCTATGTTCATGTTGAACCATATATTTTTGGTGTGTTGGTTGAGAAATTCTTGCGGAATCCTCATGCATCGGGTGGCGTTAATCAGATCATTATACCACTGCAAGAAAGAAACGCTATTGAATGAAGCATTGGCAATATCAATTTGTTCTTTCCATAACTCGAACCTCATAGCCACTCGATTGTTTGGATTCATTGCTAACTCCCTCCCCTATGGGGACCGCCACTTCCACATGGTGAATGCGACTAAGAGATACCCACAGATAAAGTATCCAACCTTCTCATGCGCATCCACGCAAGCTTGTAACATCTCAATCATCAAATATTTACACCAGTTCATTTGCATGCCCTATGCACAGAAATCGACAACTGAGAGGGCATCCAATGTGCATTATCCCTTGGTGTAATTCTTCATCACTTTTTTCACTATCAAGTAGCATGCACAGCAAACTTGTTCAGGAATAATGGGCTCAATAAGGTCTCCACGACCTTCGCACCTGGTGTCAAACTTGTCATACAGATTGAACTCTCTTTTCTTCCTGTCGTGCTCCCATGAACCTTGGAATCCCTTTGTAACACCTTCGACCTCCATGGAAATACCTGTCAGTTGATGTGTATCGTTAACATGAATCGGATACTCTCAATCCAACCACATTGAACCATTGTGCACCCGAATGACGAGCAATATAGTGTAGTGCCCAACTTCTCTGGTAGTGTCGAACATGGGAAAATCACGTAGGTTCATTTTTGTTGACTCTCGCAATGGCACATAAGGAGTCTTCCATTATACGTCTACCTATCTAGAAGGGAGGGGAAAACAGTCCAAATATGATTCAGCCTTTATCTAGGGGAACAAGTCCCCATCTGAAAAATCTATGTCAATGAGTCGAGCTTGCTCAACTTTACCTTGCAAATATCCCATAATCTCTACTCATGAATCATGGATATCTACTGGAATAGTAGGCTTAGGAAGAGTAACCTAGGAAATTGCAGCATGACCCATGGCTGGAAACCTGCAGAGGCACACAAACTCAACTTGGGGATGAGGGCGCAGGTGTGGATTCATAGAACTCTCAGCGGGTTCCAGGGATGAGTATGCAGACAAGAAAATAGAACAGAATGACTTGAACAATGGGCGATTATGAGCTTATATAAATTCGTGATGAGGTGACACGGGATAAGCATTAAATTTTCATTAAGGCAAACACCACATAGATAACTCAGCATTAACAACAGACATGACCAACGGACGTGGAAAAATCTAATCAATGATTTGGGTACTAAAGAGAAAAAATACCAACACAGCTTTGACATGGCACGACATGTGGGGAAATAACTAACTCAACAGCGACTAACTGGGAAAGTACTAACAACCTTTTTGTCATAATTGGACTTTACTAACAAGGACAGAACGGAAATCGAAAGGTACTAATTGCATTTAAAGAACAATTGGAAAGTGACATGACAGTGACTGAGACATCGAAAATTACTAAATGCAATGAAGATTTGGCATAGACTCCCTGACCACAATGATGAGATTTGGGCTGGACAAACTAACAATGACAACTAGACTCTAGGGGTGAGTGACAGTTGGGTACGTCACTGTTTTATTAACGATAAGGGTAAACAACAAAACAAAATGAAAACCTACCTACTTTATTCACTCCCTGTGACAGGAGTGTTGCATAATTTATCTTAATGAGAAGAAATGTAGGGCTTGAGGCGTGCACAATTCACCCATCCCAAATGAAGAATACCATCTAGTTATGCCAATTTAAAATCTCTTGAGTCCTGAATTTCCACAACTATAAAGGGTCCAAGCCAGTGCATTTGTAACTTCCTTGGATGCTTCTGATACTTATTGTCATAAAGCAATACCTGGTCACCCTGAGCAAAAGTATTGATCTTAATGTGCCTATCATGAAAATATTTATGTCAATCCTTCTCCACAGTCTGATTAAAAGCCACTAAAAATTTGGCTTCCTCAACTTCCATCATTTTCGCAACCCTTTTCGCAACAGATTCATCATTTATTGTTTGAATAACTTGTGCAATGTATAAACTAGGAGTCATGAACTCAATTGGGACTACTGCTTCTCTCCCATATACCAATTGAAAAGGGGTATACTTGTGTAACTTCTTGGTAGTCATTCTATAGGCCCATAACACAAATGGAACTCTCTCATCCCATTTATCTCGATTGGCGCAACAGACTTTAGTCATCCCCCTTTCTAAAATCTTATTAAATGCTTCCAGTGTACCATTGGCTTGCAGATAATACAGACTTCTCTTGTAATGTTGAATCAAAAATTCTTGAGTGATGGTGGCAATTGTCTCACTGATACAATGGGAACCTTGATCTCTAGTTAAGCTTCTGGGACACCCGAATCGAGAATAATGTTTTAACAAATGAACCTTGTCATTGTATCTGTAAAACAATCCTTAATAGGTTCTGCTTCATCCCAGCGAGTCAAATGATCTGTTGCAATGATGATGTATCTTGCCTTGGAATGTTTGGCTGGTAGATTAATAGGTCCTATAAAGTCCATAGCCCAATTCTCAAAGGCATATAATGATCGAACATGATGAAATGGTAACTCATCCCTGCACTATGGCTTACCAACTCACTAACAGACATCACATGCTCTAGTGTAGTCCTTAGCATCTTTGAACACAGTCGGCCACCATAGTCCTGCCTGAAGTATTTTCTCTACAAGTCCCTTCCCTCCAAGATGACCTCCCACAACTCCACTATGACACTTCCACAATATTTTGAGTCTTTCATGGTCAAGTACACACCTTCTCAGAATGTTATCCAATCCTGTCTTATATAATTGACCTACAATCAATTGATAGTTTGTTGCATGAACCGTTAAATGTCTCTTTTGTGTTGCAAAATAACCATCAGGGCAAACTCGAGTGCTCAATAATAAAGTAATATCATGGATATAGTCAGGGACAGCTTCAACTTTAAATAAGTCTGCATCTGGAAGCTGGTCATCTACAGCTCCACCATTTTCTCCTGACTCTAACCACGATATGTGGTCAGGCCCAAAGTTCATCTTTCCAGGATTGACAACAACTTCAAAGGAAAATTAT
>JASDQU011101298.1:18516-30777 GCA_032191745.1 Picea mariana | reverse complement strand
TACATGAACACTCTTTGTACTCTCAAAGACAATTTGGTAATACCTCGAAATCACATGAAGCAGCAAGCAGATCAGGGTCATTCTGAACATCAATTTGTTGAAAGGGATCAAGTGTTTCTCCACCTCCAACCATACAAGCAGACTTCACTCAAATCCCAACAATGTCAAAAACTTGCACCAAAATTTTATGGTCCTTATACTATTCTCAAATGTGTGGGGCCAATGACATATCGGTTAGCTTTTCCCAAAGACTCCAAGCCACATCATGTTTTTCATGTCTCATGCCTGAAGAAAGTGATTGGCACCAACTGTCACACCCAAAACAGCCTACCAGAGTTGGATGAAGAAGGTTCCATTGGGTTGCAGCCACAAGCGATATTCGACCAGAGAAAGAGTCGTCTCTGTCAGCGTACCATCAAGGAATTTTTGGTTCACTAGAAGGATACTCCATTAGAATATGCTACCTGGGAACCAACTAGCATTCTACAATAGTTTCCTCATCTTAAGCCTTGAGGACGAGGCTATTTTTTAAGGGGGGAGGCCATGTTAGGGAGCTAACCCATCACGTAGATAGAATAATATGTTTTCCATGTAATAAAGGCCAACATTAGTTAATAAGGCTTAAATATATTTTCCATGTACCAAAGGATGACATTAGTTATTAAGGCCTATTTAATAAACATGAACAAGTCAATGTAAGAGCACATAATAGAAGCTTTTGCTTCTAGAAAGTTCTTCCTCTATAATGTTCTTAGAAGATAGAATTAGTATAAATATTAGTAAGAGGCATGAGAAAGCTTGTCTTGAGAATTATTGTAATAGAGCTATGCTCTGTTGGAGGTTTCCCCCTCAAAGAGGCAAGTGAACATTGCTTTCTTTGAAAAAAGGTATTATTTCTGGTGTTTCTCTTCTCATATTTTGTTGTTCCATTGATATTTGTTGAATATTCTTGTTTCTGCATATTATATTAAATCTGGTGCCTTATATTCTAGGATCCTCCTTGATCAAATATTATGGGAATAATGTTTTGCTTCATCTTTGAGGCAATTTTTCTGATATCCATGACTTGATTAACATAATCAATCTGCTTTGATTGATCTGTAGTCGAAGACTCTTTTTCATTTTGACCCTCTTTACTCTTGGGCATCTCTGGTAATGGAACTTCGACAATTACAATAGGTCCTTTGTCCATCAATGTTACTTCTTCCTGTAATTATGGTTCTTCCTTTTCATCAGGTACCTCTATCTTCTACCTTTTTGTTGACTTCTCTTCCTTTCTTTCTAAATCCTTTGAAGTTGATTCTGTAATATTTCTCTTGTATGTCCTCTCAAACTACTTAGGGGTCTCTGTGACAAGAGTGATTGGAGACTTCAAAGGTTTCTCTAGTATTGTACCATGGACTTACAAGATATTATTCACATCTTCCTAGTTGTTCTAGTTTGCTAACGGCTCCAATTCAACTTGTTGTTGATGATGATAAGGAGTCTCACCATGTGAAATCCTCTTTGATGAAATCAAAGCATGAGGGTTGTATATCCACGCTTCTCCTTGTTGAAATCATATAGATGTCAGAACCTTGATTGTTACCTGCAATGTTGATCTAGAATTGACAATAAAAGGTCCTACTTATTTTTTCAATTTGAAAGTGGCCTTATATTTTCTTGATACAAAATAAACATCATCTAAATTCAATCTTTGTCTAATGTATTAAAGTGCAAATATTATGGGAGTCAAGAAAATAGGTAAAAGAAAGGATTGAAGTTTATATCCATAGACTCTGATTTCAATGTAATTCTCAAATATATACCAGTCTCCTACTGTCTTATCTAGGCTCATCTATAATCGTTTTTTGCATTCAGGGAAAATTTTGGGGGAGATTTCATTATATATGATCTGGTAAGCTTTGCACATAAACAGGTCAATATACTATGAGAATCCAACATTCAGAGGGTTCTTCTTAATCATAGCAGTCCAATGAATGACTGAAACCAAGTAACCAATCTCATCTTCAACTTTTAATCCAAGGCATGCAAAATGGGTGGCTTGAGAAAACAAGAATAGATGAATAAGGTAAGATTGGTATCTGAAACTTCTAAGAGACTCAAATTCTGACAGTTGATAACGGATTTGATCAACTATAAATTGGGTATAATTGAATTTGGTCAATGGTTTAGCTCCAAATGGAAAAATTGACACCATAATCTCTAACACAAGCTCATCAACCACAAGGTCGTTATCTTTTCCCAAAATTGTAGAAATCATGGATATAGTTTTTCTTGAAATTTCAGGAAACAATCTAGATTCGAGAGTAAACGTTATCTACAGGGACATCAAGATTATTGCACAGATAAAACTGTAATTGAATGACTATGTCATCATGTTTTAATTCTCTGAAACATTTGGCCAATACACTCTCATTTAACACTTCATTGTCAGGGTTTAATGGCCACCTTAACATTTCGAAAATGGATTGGGTAGTCAATTCAATGAGTACAAACCCATCTGTGGAAATTATAGCTCTTTTGGAGGGAATGTACTTTGAGGCACACCCGACCACGAACTCGGAAAAATTATAAACTTGGGGTACCAAACATTTTGCTAAGTTGGATTCCCATGCATGATAATGGTCAACCAAATATGTAAAATTATGGATATCCTGTTGGTATAATTCAAAAGGATCAAAAGACAAAACCGGATCGGAGATATCCTTGTCTTTGTTGACTAAATCCTCTTCCTCGACATTTAAATTTTTCTTTGTTTTAGTGGGTTGATAGAATTCCATTTTAATAACGAAAACTAGAAGAGTTAATGGAGTTCAAATTACTTGTATAATGGAGTTCAAATCACCCGTGAAAAAACTTGGTTCGGAAAGGACTCGAGGCAGAATGATGATGGTCAATAGTGCTGGAATATTTTACTGGCCACTTGAACTCTTTGTAAATCCAAAATAAACCAACAATTTTCGTCTTTACCACCTTTCAAATTAACTTTGGATACGTGGCAGTTCAGGATTGAGAAAAATCAATATAAAATTCAAATCAAATGCCTATTTACCTTTACCACCATCTATCATCATATGGGACACAAGTTTTCCCACACCAATTGCACGAGGGTTGGGTGTGGTTAGGCTAACCGCAGGCTGGGGGGGGCGCAATCGATGCATTCCCGACACATCCATAAATATTTAACTGGGGTTGAGTTTCACACCCCCTCCCTTGTGTTAATTGTCAGACATGCGAAGGGGGGGGGGGGGTCATGATAGATTGTAAACTATCCATCTGAAAGTCAGGGTGCTACATTGGCCTTCAAATTTTACCTCTTATTACAGAGGTGACGATGGAGTGCATTAATACCTCTGCTTAATATTTATTGTTGATCATATCTATGTAATCAATGCCTCTGTCATCAGGTTTTAATTCTCTAAAACATTTGGCCAATACAATCTCATTTAACATTTCATTGTCAGGGTTTAATGGCCACCTTAACATTTCAACAATGGATTGGGTAGTCAATTCAATGAGTACAGACCCATCTGTGGAAATCATAACTCTTTTGGAGGGAATGTACTTTGAGGCACACCATACCACGAACTCAGAAAAATCATAAACTTGGGGTACCAAAAATTTTGCTAAGTTGGATTCCCATGCATGATAATGGTTTACCAAATATGTAAAATTATGGATAGCCTGTTGGTATAATTCAAAAGATATCCTTGTCTTTGTCGACTAAATCCTCTTCCTTGACATTTAGTTTTTTCTTGGTTTTAGTGGGTTGATAGAATTCCATTTTAATAACGAAAATTGGAAGAGTTAATGGAGTTCGAATTACTCATACAATGGAGTTCAAATCACCAGTACAGGGACATGGTTCGGAAAGGACTTGAGCCAGAATGATGATGGCAGATAGTGCTAGAATATTTTATTGGGCGCTTGAACTCTTCATAAATCCCAAATAAACCGACAATTTTTGTCTTTACCCTCTTTTCAAATTAACTTTGGATACGTGGCAGTTCAGGATTGCGGAAAAATCAATATAAAAGGTCAAATCAAATGACTATTTACCTTTGCCGCCATTTGTTGGCCCTTGACCAAGTTTCGAGGATCCTTGGTCATGTTTGACCTACTTTTGGGACTTCGACAGGCTGTCGAAGACGGAGCACAAGTCGAAGCAGAGATCACGGGATATCGGCCCCTTTTTAGGGCTTTTTGGGTTTTGGGCTTATGTAACGGGAATAGGGAAGTCGGCCCATGGGTTTACCCATGTTTAGGCCCATCTTGTAATGTATAAATAGAAAGCTAGGCGATGTATGAAGGAATTCGATCTATGTGATCGAAGGAGAGAAAAGTATGTGATGCTAAGTGTTAAGTGTTAATGGCTAAGTGCAAGTGGTAATTGTAATTGCTTTGTGCATACTGTGTGAGACTTGCAAAGCTAAGTGCAAGTGATTGTAAGAGACTGTGGAAGGATTTGTGTTGTAATATAGGGAAGGAGGATTTAGCGAAGTGCACAGATCTCCTATCCTCTGTGGAGTAAGATATCATGGCTCTGTGCATGTAGATGATTGACATGAAGAAATAAAGAAGAAGAGTTGGTGGACGTAGCCCCGGGGAGGGGGTGAATCGCGTATATCCTGTGTTACTATGCTTTGTGTGATGTATTGATGTGTCTATGTGTTTACTTAAGTGCTTTGATATAGATGAATGATCGATAGATCTATAAATGTTTTGTGCTTAATAATATGGATGAATGCTAGATCTAACCTATGTGAATGTGCTTAGTGCTTGAATAGGCTAGATCTCGGTGAAAACTGTAGTGCTCTGTAATTAGGGTTTTATCTGCGAAGTAGATACTGGCTAAATACTGATGAACTGTAACTGTTAAGTGCTTTCTTAAGGTGTTGTAATCACAGATTTGTGTCCCAGCTAAGGTTGCAGACACAAGAGTCCTGCAACCACCCCTACCTCTACCTCGGGTGAGACTTCATCTGCTTCGCAGGTGTTGCCGAAAGGGCTGGTAGTTAAGGTTTTGTTGGTACGTTGTTGTAGCGTTGAACCCTGGGTATGCCCCTGTGCCAACAAATAGTTTCGTTGCCGGGACCTGAAACTGTGATTGCTGGGAACTGAGGTAAAGAAAAAGAGAAAGGCCATGTGCATAGATCTGCTGCTGAAGTGCGCAGTATCTGACCTGAAACTGTGATTGCTAGGAACTTAAGGAAAGAAAGAAAGCTCTGTGCGTAGATATGTTGCCTTAGTGCGCAATATTCTACTTGACCTGTAAAGTTATGTGCTAAGAAGAGAAGTCATATCTGAAGAAAAGAGGTAAGATCTCGAAGCTTTGTGCTCTGATAAAGGTAAGAATAGTGAAAAATTTTAGATCTGGAAGCTTTAAAGGTAAGAATAGTGAAAAGTTTTAGATCTGGAAGCTTTGTGATCTGCTGAAAGTAAGATTAGTGGAAATTTTTGTTTCAAGAGTATGGATCTAGGTATGTTTGATAAATGTTATCCTAGTCTGAAAACTAGGGCACAACTAGAAGAGAGAAGGTTTGATATGAGTAGCTATGATAGAAATAATGAAAGATATGTTATTCCTATGCATAGAAAGAATGTTTGGACTAACAAATGGATGCAGGATCCTAGAAATGTTTTTTTGCAGGTTAGTTACTATGATCCTAGTGCGCAGTACAGGAAAGGCTGGGGATCATTTAAGAAAAAAAGAGAATTAACCCTTTGTTACAGTTGCAGAATACCGGGACATCTTGCTAAGGAATGCCCTAGAAGAAGATCTAGTTGTCTTTGTTGTAAAGCTATGGACCATGACATTTTAGATTGCCCTAGAATGATGTTAAGCTTGACATAATGAATATGAGATGAGAAAACCTTGAGGAAGGTCACGAAAATGAGACTATGGCAGAACCCCAGACAGAATCAGAGACTGTACTATTGCGAATGAAAGAAACCCTAAACGATCACAGAGATATCAACTTATCAGAGATCTTCAAAGAAAAAGAATGCGTAGAAGCAAGAATAGGAGACTTCGATATAGACTGTGTTCTGAATGAGGAAACATAGGTAAATATCATGACAGAAAGAACTTGGGAAGCTTTAGGAAAGCCTGATACGATTCCTTCATTGGGAGGAATAAGACTATTCAGGGGAAAGTTGATAACCCTATGTGGAAGACTCACCCAGGTATCTATGAGTGCTCAGGGAGCTTCGACAGAGGAATATTTTGAGGTTGTTAGATTCATTGAGAACAATGCTCCATTTACTATGTTATTAGGAAAAACCTGGACTGAGAAAGATCAGACCAGAAGAAAAGAAGACAAGGCCCTAGAACAGAAAAAGCAGGAATTAAAAGATTTCATGACTAGGAGGATAGCACACTTGATTGCAGAACAGGAGAACAGATCGAAGCTACTTAGAACCAGAAAATTGGATCACAAAGTTGGAAGAACACATGAAGATTCACAAATGAGTAGAGCACCTACCCCAGACAGAGAAGCAGTATTACTCTCTAATCCTATGAAAGAATCCCAACAACGCGAAGCTGTTATGCCAAAAGAAGACAAGAATCAGAATGGAAAAAGGAATATCGAGATGAAGATCACCAGGAATAAGGCTAGAAAACTCAGTAAGAAGAGAGCAAAGATCGAAAAGTTACAGAAGGGCCTAGAGGGAACTTCGCGGAAGGAAGATTTGAAAAATTGGAACTTCATCGGGATATCAGAACTGCGCCACTTTGCCATGGTGAAGAGATATCACCATTGGAAGCATTATAACCGTTGGAACGACGTTCCAGAACAGTTAGAATAACAGTTATGACCAGAAAGCTCTCCATCGAACCGTTGGGACCGTGCCGCAGTGGACAGAACTGCAATGATGGAAAACTTCTTATCCAATGGAGAGGTCTGTTACATTGTGTCTACTTAGTCCATCGACTGTTGCATCAAGAACACTTTTGTGAATTGTATCAAAGCTAATAAGAGAACCCATTGTTATTATGTTGTGCTTAGTGAGATCGACACTGATTCTATTGCTTTGAGCACTCATCCATCCACCTGAGTTTTCTGATCGAGAGCGTGCATATCGGACGAGCTCAACGCTATGGAGAAGTCAGTTGAGGAATTTTTAATTGATCTGATGGCTGAGAGAGTGATGTCCACAGGAGTTCAAGCTTCATCGATGCGAGGAGTGCAAGCCTCTCCGTCAAATCCTTGCGGATCTGGACCGTCCCGACCGGCAGTAGAGAAGAGAACCAAGCACATAGATGATCTAGCAAACGTGAAGTTAATCCCGACCATCTTACCCGACTACATCTCGCCTCTAGCCGGTGCGGTGAGTCATGACAGTGTCCCAAGGGGCTTTGATTACACCATGGTTACTGCGTACCTCCCGAAGGGGATACGTGCAGTCAGAATGTAGCAAGATAAGATTGCGACGTTGAAGTTCGACAACTTCAACCTAGGTGACCGTAAGAATTACAACATGCTTTCTCCCTACAATTATCTGACCAGGACGAAGGGGAAGAACTCGAAAATAATTCCCCAGCCATGGACTATGAACCTCGCGCAATCCACCCTCTTGAATGTGATGAAGATTCCACACTTTGGAAGGCACTAGGAGGTTAACACGTGTGTTAATCTCCTGCTCTCATGTTACCATGGTGGATATCTATGGCTAGATAGACGCATCACAGTCGATCTGACGTTGATCCATATGATCACCAGATTGAGCATGAAAGGACCTGACCCGCAAGACTTCTACCTAGGGAAGGCTTCCGACCGCACCTTGGCACAGAGAATTAAGGACACTTACGGTGATGTAGAAAAAGGAATGTGAGGCTACAAGGTAGCTTCCATCCAGAATGGCGCAGTGCGCCTGCCCTGCCAGTTGATCGTGGGGAAGCTAGTAAGGAAGAACCAACCTACACAAGTCACAGGATTCATTGTTGACCTAGCCAAAAAATGTGTAGAAGGACTCCAGATGAACTGGGCAAAGTACTTGGTCAACCAGCTGGAATTAGACTGTCGTGAAGCTCGGGATCAGAGCTATGAGTTCCACTTTAGCTGTCTTGATCCTCATCGCATTTACCACTTTGGAAATGCTGGAAGGTGCGAACTTCTCGGACATTAAGCCGTTCGAGCTACTCGTTGTGAAGTTCACCAAGATTTGGTACTCGAGCGATATGGGAAAACAATGGAAGTTGAACACGGTCTTTCATACCTATTATCTCCAACTGAAGAGGGCTATCGAAGTTTTCCCTCACATGACATCGAACACCCTGCATCGGTTTCGACCCTTATGAATTTTCGCGTAGATCGACACTTCACTTATATCACCGCGTGCGCAGATGAGCACAAAGAAGAGCTTCAATCGTACTACAAGCCCACAGAGGAGGACCTTGAAGAGATCACCAAGGATTGGTTTGCAGAACTCCTCATCCCCGCAGACCCTGAACTAATCGGCAACCCTAAGACCACTCATGAAGCAAAGGATCTCTCTGGACCCAGCAAAAGGAAGAAGACCAAAGAGGTCCAAAACTTGAGCAATGCATCAGAAGGAACTGCTTCAGCATCACCTAGTCCAGGAGGTGATGACGAAGTAGAAGAGACAAATAGCAAAGAGGACCAACAGAAACAAGGAGAAGTAACACCGTCTAGGGACCCTGCTGATGAGGTTGATCCCCTGAAGAAAGGAAGGTTTCTCCCACGAAACCCACTTCCCAAAATAAATCTAGAGCCACCTTGACTAAGATGCAGACTATGCTCATTGTAGATGACTTCGACTTTATCATCGCAGCTATAGCAGATGCCTCGCAGGACATATTGCATAAACATGAAGCCAAGTAGGAGGAAATGTATGATAGAATCAAGGTTGAACTCAAAGGGGTACAACAGGCCCTTCAATCCAGTCGCACAATATCCAATGCACCCCTAGGAAGCTCAACTTCATCGCGCACAGGAAGAAACTGAATAGGCCACAGAGGCCCTAAAGCAAGTACAAAAAGTAGTCATAGAGCAACGTCGAGTTGCACAGCAAGAGAAGGATACCCTCCAAACTAAGTTTGAAGAAGAGAAAGCACAGATCCAGCAAGAGAAAGAGCAGTTGCTCGCAGAGTAGGTGGGAGTAAAAGAAGCAATTAGCATAGCACTTCTCTCTATGATAGCCTTAGAGCAAAAGGAGGAAGACCCAATGGACCATCAAGTAGAGCAGCTTGCAGAAGCTATCCAACAGCTTCAACAGAGAATCGTAGACCTCGAGATACGAACAATGCCAAGTACCCTGCAGGACGTGTGAGATCAAAGAGAAGCCACTTCCCAGAGCGTAGTCGAGAGGATCAAAGGATTCACTCTGGAATGCAAACAGCTAAGTGCTCGCAGCACACAGAATTATGAGTGACTCACTGAAGATACTGAGTTGAAGGTATTGGAGTCACAGCTCCAGGAGGCAAAGCAACAAGTAAAAACAATACAGGCGCAGTTGAAGCTCCTGTTAGCAGTTGAAAGGATGAAGCGATCCCAAGAACAACGCACTGCTCAATAGTAGGTCCACACCATTCAGAGCAAAGTCATGGAAGTGACTCAAAGGCTCCAACCAGTCTAGGACGAAGCTTGCCAACTGTTTGAGGAGATTGAAGGTCGAGGAGCAGAGTTGGAATAGGTAGTCGCTGCAGTTGAATAGCGTTTAGAGGGACCTGTCAACGAAGTAGTCATCCAAGAGTTCGTCGAGCAGAAGGCCCTGCCGCAGCAACAGGCGAAGTAGCTCGAGCCAAGCTTGAGGCTTTTGAAGCACAACTATCCAGACCAGAGTGACTCAGGACGAGTCACAAGTGAGTGTTGGGGGCTTGTTGGCCCTTGACCAAGTTTTGAGGATCCTTGGTCATGTTTGACCTACTTTTGGGACTTCGATAGGCTATCGAAGACAAAGCACTAGTCAAAGCAGAGATCGTGGGATCTTGGCCCCTTTTTAGGGTTTTTTGGGTTTTGGGCTTATGTAACGGGAATAGGGATGTCGGCCCATGGGTTTACCCATGTTTAGGCCCATATTGTAATGTATAAATAGAAAGTTAGGTGATGTAGGAAGGAGTTCAATCTATGTGATCAAAGGAGAGACAAGTATGTGATGCTAAGTTCTAAGTGTTAATGGCTAAGTGCAAGTGGTAATTGTAATTGCTTTGTGCATACTGTGTGAGACTTGCAGAGCTAAGTGCAAGTGATTGTAAGAGACTATGGAAGGCTTTATGTTGTGATACAAGGAAGGAGGATTTAGCGAAGTGCGCAGATCTCCTTTCCTCTGCGGAGTAAGATATCATGGCTTTGTGCATGTAGAAGATTGACAAGAAGAAATAAAGAAGAAGAGTTGGTGGATGTAGCCCCGGGGAGGGGGTGAACCATGTATATCTTGTGTTGCTATGCTTTGTGTGATGTATTGATGTGTTTATGTGTTTACTTAAGTGCTTTGATATAGATGAATGGTAGATAGATCTGTAAATGCTTTGTGCTTAATAATATGGATGAATGTTAGATCTAACCTATGTGAATGTGCTTAGTGCTTGAATAGGCTAGATCTAGGTAAAAACTGCAATGCCCTGTAATTAGGGTTTTATCTGCGAAGTAGATGCTGTCTAAATACTGATGAACTGTAACTACTAAGTGCTTTGTTAAGGTGTTGTAATCATAGATCTGTGTCCCAGCGAAGGTTGCGGACACCAGAGTCCTGCAACCACCCCTGACTCTACCTCAGGTGAGACTTCATCTGCTTCGCAGGTGTTGCCGAAAAGGTCGATAGTTAGGGTTTTGTTGGTTCATTGTTGTAGCGTTGAACCTTGGGTCTGCCCCTATGCTAACACCATCCATCATCATGTGGGACAGAGGTTTTCCCACACTAATTACACGAGGGTTGGGTGTGGTTAGGCTAATCATAGGTCAAGGGACCATAATCGATGCATGCTCGACACGTCCATAAATCTTTAACTAGGTTTGAGCTTCACACGCCCCCCTCCCTTGTGTTAATCGTCGAACATGTGGGGGGGGGGGGTCGTGATAGATTCTAAACCGTCCATCTGAAAGTGGGTGCTACATTGGCCTTCAACTTTCACCTCTTATTGCAGAGGTGACGACATTGTCAGGGTTTAATGACCACCTTAACATTTTGACAATGGACTGGGTAGTCAATTCAATGAGTACAGACCCATCTATGGAAATTATAGCTCTTTTGGAGGGAATGTACTTTGAGGCACACCAGACCATGAACTCGAAAAAATCATAAACTTGGGGTACCAAAACTTTTGCTTAGTTGGATTCCCATGCATGATATGGTCGAACAAATATGTAAAATTATGGATAGCATGTTGGTATAATTCAAAAGGATCAAAAGACAAGACCAGATCGAAGATATCCTTGTCTTTGTCAATTAAATCCTCTTCCTTGACATTTAAATTTTTCTTGGTTTTAGTGGGTTGATAGAATTCCATTTTAATAACTAAAACTGGAAGAGTTAATGAAGTTTGAATTACTCGTACAATGGAGTTCAAATCACCAATACAAGAACTTGGTTCAGAAAGGAATCAAGTCGGAATGACGATGGCGGATACTAGAGAAATATTTTACTTAGCGCTTGAACTCTTCGTACATCCCAAATAAACCAACAAGTTTCATATTTACCCCCTTTTCAAATTAACTTTGGATATGTGGCAGTTCAGGATTGGCGAAAAATCAATATAAAAAGTCAAATCAAATGACTATTTACCTTTACCACCATCTATCATCATATGGGACACGAGTTTTCCCACACCGATTGCACGAGGGTTGGGTGTGGTTAGTCTATCTGCAGGCCAGGGGGGTCGATGCATGCCCGACACGTCCATAAATCTTTAACTGGGGTTGAGTTTCACACCCCCTCCCTTGTGTTAATCGTCAAACATCTGGGGAGGGGGGGTCGTGATAAATTGTAAATCGTCCATCTGAAAGTCAAGGTGCTACATTGGCCTTCAAATTTCACCTCTTATTGCAGAGGTGACAATGGAGTGCATTAATACATATGCTTAATATTTATTGTTGATCAGACCTATGTAATCAATGCCTTGGTGGTCTAATAACAGTCTGACACCTCAAAACACGTGTTTGACCTTTTAAATCGATTCACATATCATTTAAAAAACATTGAATTAATAATTTTACAATTATCGGGATGTCAGGTTGTCGAGCAACCGGGTTGTTGCTTTGCATTTACATAAATGATGCACCGGGGGGTCGATAGGCA
>JASDQU011101296.1:0-18881 GCA_032191745.1 Picea mariana | reverse complement strand
ATCCGTTCTAAGCCGTGGATCTAAGCGCGCACATATAAGCCATTTGTATATTCTCCTTTGTTATTTTCGATTCCGGACCCCCCCCCCTCCACCGTTAAAGGAAGAACGGTAGGAGGGGTCCGGAAAAACCTGTCGACCGTAGATTTGGACACCTTCTCTCAGGTCGTTCATCTATGCGTTTTTCTTAACTATGAGCACGAAGGCATATGTGCTCTAGAAAACTTAGGATAAGTGCATATTGTGGGTTTTTCCCAAGCTTTTCCATGTTTCTATCACCAAGGGGTTAGACATCAAACCTTTTAAACCTCAAAGACATGGTTCAACATTGATCATCGTGATGGTTTTATTAAAATAAAGCAAACTAACCTATGCTCTAACCTAATTACCTATGACAATTAGCCCAGATTAAACTGTTGGACTAAGAAATTACTCTACCCTAGGGTTATCTGACCAAGATTAGGCAGTCTGGTTCGATTTATTCACTAACTAACCTAAATTACTTGGCTAAGATTGAACAGTTTAGCCAAGATTATTCACTACTCCTATCAACATCAATTTAAAAGAACTTGGCCATGCTTGAAAGGTATGGACCAAGTCATTGTTATTGCATGGGGCTCTATTGAATTTCTTTTATGCCCTCTTTTATTCATTTTCTTTCTTTCTTTTTCTTTTTTCTTCTTCTTTTTTTCTTCCTTCTTTTTCTTTTCTCAAATTGTTTACAGAATGAAAATCATTTGACAAACAAAAACCCTTAAAGAAATAATATTTTAGTCACTAGTTGATCCTATAAATTATAGGGTTATAACAGTGGCTCCACTTGGGGATGGTACTCTCCTTGTGAAGTGCCAAGAATCCTGATTCCTATGTTCCGAAACTTTTTCCATAGTTGCCTTTGTTGCTTGATTGGTTTTATTGTTGAATATTAGAAGACAATGTTCAGAGGCTTAGGGCCTTCTTTGCGAGCTTCAACCATCTGATCAGATTTATTTCACTCAAAACTTGTAAACAAAATGAAAATGGTTTGTACAATGAAAAAAATGTGACTACAGGTCCCTACTGAGGAGGTGAATAGTGCTTCAGCATTCTGCCATTTACAGGTCCTCCTGGCATATTTTTCCCATCATTATTGTTGAGCAAGAAGGCATTATTTCCTCTGAATGCTTGAATTATGCAAGGCCCCTTCCATAGACTGTTGAATTTTCCATGTTTCCCCTTATCTTCATTTCGGGAATCCCATCTCAGAACCAAGTCACCTAACTCAAAATCGTCTTCTTTAGTTCTTTTGTCAAAGATCTTCTTAATACTTTCTTGGACAACCTAAGTTTTTTTGTATACTTCCTCTCTGGACTGCTACAAGTGGATCATCTGGTTTATCCTTCTTTGGGAATCGTTCGGTTCAGCTTGTATCTCTTGCAACAATTTCATGACCGGAACTCCTAAGGAAGTGGGAAAAACTGCTTCAGTGCCATAGACCAGCTGATATGGTGACATACCAATTGACCTCTTGGTGGTTAGTCTATCAGCCCATAGTGCGAAAAACAACTTGTTATGCCATGAATTTTTGTTTTCTTGCAACGTTTTCTTGATAATATTCACCAGGGTTTTATTTGATGACTCCGCCAGCCCATTTCCCTAAGGATAATAAGCTGTGGAATGTCCCAAACCAATATGATACTGGTTGCAAAAATCTATGAGCTTCTTAGATCAAAAAGCAGTTGCATTGTCAGTTATAATCCTTCTAGGACATCCAAAGCGAGACAAGATATTATTTTCAAGAAATTTAATAATGACAGAATCAATAGCTTGCCTGCTTGGTACAGCTTTGATCCATTTTGTGAAATAATCCATAGCAGTAAGAATCCACCTGTGTTGACTAGAAGAGGGAGGATTTATTTCTCCGATGAAGTCTAATCCCCATTGCTGGAAAGGAGCTTCAACAGAGATTGGTTTAAGGGGAAAAGGAAGAAGCTTCTTTTTTCCTTCGAACACCTGGCATTTATGACATGAAATCACTTTCTGATGCACATCTGCAAACAATGTAGGCCAGTAGAACCCAACTCTGAGAATTTTATTAGCTGTGGTCTTCCAGCTCAGATGACCACCACCGTTTCCTCCATGAAAATCCTACAATACTTTGTCAGCTTCATCCTTCAATAGACAATTTAACAAAATACCTCCAGGATCCTTCCAATATAGATTGCCTTCTAGAATGAAGAATTTTAATGCTTTCAATTTCAAAAACCTAGCTTTAGTTTTGGTCAGACCAAGGGGAGCTTGTAATTTATGCAAAACAAATATCAGGTCTGCGTACCATAGAGAGTTCAGAAATACCTCTTTCACGCTTAGAGTCACCTTCTCTCCCTGTTCATCTACTGCAGCTAAGAAATTAATATCAAGAGCATGGAAATTGGATTCAACCATTAAATTTGCTAGACCTTGACCTTTAATCAGTTTAGTAGGCTTAATCTCTATGTCATACTCTAGAATGATAGCGATCCATTTTTCTCTTTGACCGTCTGGATTGTCCTGAGTTAAAATGTCTTTTACTACTGCGTTCGGAACATATGCGATGGTATGGGAATGGAGAATATATACTCTAAAATATTTTATGGCTTTCACCAGGGCAAAATCTTGTTTCTTCATTATTTTATAATTCAATGCAGCATCTCTTAAAGCTTTACTGAAAAAGGCTATGGGTTGTTCATACCCTTCATTGTTTTTCTGTAGTAATACTGCTGCAATGGTATGTTCAGAAGCGAAAGAAAAAAGATAAAAATCTTTGGTGAAGTCGGGACTAATAAAAAATGGAGCCTGTGTGAGTGCACGCTTGACTTGTTCAAAATATTGCTTGGACTCAGTGTCCCATTTTATTTTTTTGTCATTTTTTAACATGTTTGTGATGTTTCTGAGAAGCTCAGCCAGGTTAGGTATGAATCTTCTCAAAAAGTTTATTTTTGCAATGAAAGACTGTAACTCTTTGATATTTCTTGGGTGTTCTAATTTTTGAATGGCCTCGATTATGCTGGGGTCTATCTTAATTCCGTCCTTAGAGATTATGTTCCCTAGCAATTTACCTTCCTCTAATCTGAAAAGGATCTTCTTAGGATTCAAAGAAATCCCAAATTTCCTGCATTTCTCAAACACTCATCTGAGATGTCGTAAATGTTTGTCATCGGATTGGGAAAACACAGTTATGTCGTCCAAATAAATGACAATAAATTTTTCGAGTTCTTCCACAAAAGTGATGTCCATCGCTCTCTGGAAAGTGGCCCCGGCGTTCATCAACCTGAAAGGCATTTTCACATACATGAAATTACCCCATGGTGTTGTGAATGTTGTTTTCTCTTGGTCATCTGGGTGAACAAGGACCTGGTTATAGCTTGAGAACCCATCCAGTAAGGAGATTCGGCTGGACCCAACTACCTTTTGTAATATGTGGTCCATTTTTGGCAATGGATAGTTGTCCTTTAGAGACACTTTGTTCAGGTTTCGGAAATCAATGCAAAGCCTGATTTCCCCAGGCTTCTTTCAGGTTGGGACCAGATTTCAAAACCATTTGGAAAATCATAACGGAACTATGATTTTAGCATCATACATCTTCTTGATTTCTTTTTCTATCAGGGGAAGTAACTTGGGATTGATTCTCCTAAGTTTTTACCTGAAAGGTTTTTGATCTTCTTTTATTAGGATTCTATGTTGTATGATGCTCGTGTCATAAGATTTCAAGTCCTCTTAACCCTAGAAAAATACGTCTGAATATTCCTTGAAAAGTTCAATGTATTTGAGTTTCAGCTCAGGGGGTAATGATTTGGAAATTTTTACCATCCTAGGTTTCTCTTCTGTCCCTATATTACAATCTTCAACTTCTTGACCACTGGCTTCAATTTTTGGTTTTTTAGCTACATCATTAAAATAAAAAAGGTCTTCTAAAGGAACTAAATGCCTAGGTAAAACATTACTCTTTAAATGAAAAACATCAGATTCTATCCCATCTTTACCTAACTCTCCTGAATTTATCTTATTTACACTATCATTTTCAAAATCAGATCTATTTACATTTTCATCCTCATTTTCTAAGTCTATGTTTGTACACTCGAAATCATTTTTACATTGTAGAAAATCTTCAATTTGATCATCATTACCAAATACCTACCAATATCTAATGTTGTCTGGGACAGTCGGTCTGCACTTCACCTTCACCGTGTATGTGCGAGTGGAACGAAAAGGTATCTTGCATGTGGTCTCTGACGTAGCTAACCCATCTGCTAAAATATTATGTCCCCTGGGCATAACCTATAAATCAACTTCAGTGAAACATTTAAGGGCATCCAAAACAACATTTCTGTAAGCTCTAAGATGGGGATGTTTTGCTGCATACTCACCTTTGATTTGCTTGATAATTATCTTAGAATCGCCTCTTACCATAATTTGTTTGGCACCAACTTTCTTTAGAAGTTTCAAATCGAGCATCAAAGCTTCATACTTGGCAATATTGTTAGTGCATTGAAAATTTAATTTGTAAGAATGGTTTTCTGAATACCTGGATCTGTGATTGTGCAACCAAACTCCTACTCCAGCTCCTTCTTTGCTTATAGCTCCATCAAAGTCCATGCTCCAGAGATCTACTGACAATTCTTCACTTATCACATTTTTCCTTCTGTTTTCCTCAGTGATTTCTTGGCCTTTGTTCAGACCAAATGTATCTTCTTCCAGCTGAGTGATTTGTTCTCTTGTATCACCGTCATTATATAGGATAAAGGAATCTAAGTCAGAATGTGCAGAGTACAGGGGATAGTTATGTGGATTTTCTTGGCTGTTGACCATATATTTCATCAGCATCTCTCTGTACAATCTTCTCTATTGCCCGAATACCAGGATGGTGGCATACGACATATCCAACTGCAAAGTACCTTTCAACTTTCCCCCCCAAGACTTGGACAACAACATACCATATTTCGGGGGAATGTCTACGACCACAACATCCATAACCATGCTTTTTGCTGGAATCTGAACTAGAGTGATACATAAGTCTTTGATCAAACTGATACATCTGACTTTGCTGGAGTCAAAAGAATGTAAGTCCTTGTAAGGTCTGGTGACCTTGAGTCCCAGCTTTTCCATCACTGCTTTAGGCATCAGGTTATGGGAAGCACCTGAATCTAACATAACATTATGCAGAATTAGGTCGTGTATATTAAGGCTGGTGTAGAAAGGAGAAACAACACCATTGTCAGTTTGACCATCAACTTCAGGGCCAAATAGGAGTTCGGGTTGATCATCGGTAAGATTTACAGTATTTGAATGATTCTCTGATCCAATGGTTAAGGCCTTCGTGCCTATGTCAGGTTCAATGCTCACCGCTTTAATCACCTATGAACGGTAAGCGTCTTTACTCATCAACTCGGAAAGGGGAATGGGAATTTTCACTTTGGCTAATTCCCCTTTGAGGCTAAAAGGTGTAGGTGTTGTGCTTTGGCTCAACAATTCTGATTTGTCCACCACAGTCTTCTAGCCAGAAGTATTTGGTGGGTTAGTTGATGAAACCTCAGTTTGCGATGATCTTTTTAGAATAGTAAGGTTTCTTTTTGCTGGAACTTTAGCATTACCTTTCTTAGGGCTCTTCTCGGTAGAAGGCTCAGAGGCTCTCTTGGTTTCGACTACCTTCTTCATTTCGGTTACCTTTTTGGGGGAAATTCCATCTGTCTTTTTACTTCGTAGATTGTACTGTCGGTGTACCTCCATAATAGAATTTTCAAATGCTTGTTGTTTGGTATCTTCAACTTCTTTACTTACCTTTGTTTAAGAGAGAAGAAAAAGTTCTTTCTCTTCCTGGGTGAGGAAAATAGCTTCGTTATCGTGAATTCCCATGAGGTTTATGTGAGTATCCTCCAGTTCTTCAATTACTTCTTCTCCTTCATCAGCATAATTTTCCTATAGGGGTGGTTTGATCTGTTGATTAGGACCCCTCTATTCTCTTTGATCTCTAGGATCTCTTTGCCTGATTTGAGGAGGACTCCTTCTAAAGTTAGGATTCTGAATTTGAGGAGCTGGTTGGTTTTCTCTAGGAGGGTTTCTTTCAGATACAGTGAGTCTCTCCATCATCCTTTCCATTGCTCTAGCTAAGGAATCCAATTTGGCATCAGAAGAAGATGTGGAAGGTTCTTCTTTAATCGTGACTCTCCTCACTGTCCTCTGTTGTGCCCTTTTAGCCAACAAGTTAGCCTCCACGCTTATTGCACTTTTTTGCATGTCTTCCAGGGTGGTGGAATTTCTTTTCCTTAATTGATATGACATATCAACGTCAAAACCATCAGGGAATTTTATCAATGTTAAACCTTGTGTGGGTAAAATATCAGTTGGAATTGCATTGTACAGATTATTGAAGTGAATGCAATAATATTGAATGGTCTCACCTTGATTCCTTCTGATGTTTTCATATTTTGACAAGATTTGGAGAGGATTTTTCTTTACCTCCCATCTATCTAGAAAACTTCTTTGAAACGTTGTTAGGTCAAGCACTGAGGAAGCACATAAACCCTTGTACCATTTCTTAACGTGACCAGTCAAACTCTACACAAACAATCTCATTTGAACGTCAGCCTCATCTACTTCCTGCAGATCAAAATAGTCATTCATTTTATCAACATATTGTTGTGCGCTCAAGGGCCCTGTTCCATCGAACTGTGGAAGTCTCGTTTGATAATCCTGGGGCATAGCATGAAGAGGTGCGACCAACAATAAGGGAGCATATCTGGCTACCATGATAGGTGGAGGGGGCAGCACAACAACCTGGATGATAGGTGTGGTAGTGACAAAAGACGAGAAGGAGGAGGGGCTTGTTGGCACAGAGTGAGCAGTTTGAGGGATCGTAATGGGAGATAGTATTTCAGGGGTCTAGGGTTGCAAGGTTTTTGGATCTAAAACGATTTCAGTCACAAAGCTGTCAGATTTTGTTCTAAACAGGCTTTGTTCAAAAATGGTGTCAAAGTTAAGATCTTGAATGGTAACAAGTTCCTCTGGAAGAGAAGGGGATCTTTGAAGGGGACTATGACTTCCTAAACCTTCTACAATGGTCTTTTTTCTGAGTAACCATTCTAGATTATCAGTTGTTATTGCAAGTTCTGGGTCTGGGTGAGATCGAGTATGAGCTCTTTTGGGAGCCAGATTTCTTTTATATATATATATATATATATATATATTAGTTTTATGAGTCTGAAATCAACATGTATGAACTTTTAACAACCTCTAAACATTATTACTTTCTCAGACTTGCAATTTTTCAGAACAAAACTTTTTCTAGGGAAAAGAAAACATGGGGCCAAAAAGTTCGTTCTCCCCAGTACAGTCGCCACTATGTTAATGCTCTGTAAATTCCTGGAGGTTTTTAGGAAAGAGGAAATCTACGAGAGGTAACTTTATCCAACCACTTCGAAACTGGAATCTAGCCCTACCAGCTTCAAAGAGGGATCTCTCTGTATGATTTAGATGTGTTTTGAACTTAAGATATTAGGCTAGTTAAATAAACATGATTGAAAAGGTTTGTTGTTTTTGTTGAGTTGGCTGAAAGGGCTTTATGCATCCATTGGGCTATGGGATTTGTGTTATAGAGATAAAAATCTAAACCAAAAAATAAAGATTCTTTTCACAAGGAAGGGTAATGCATTCGTTAGATTCTTTTAGCAGTAAAATGATGGAAAGTAGAAAAGATGAGAATATCAATTAAAGTAAAGAAGCAATTAAGAATTTCTTTACTGTAATATCAGAAGATAAACATTAAGATCTTTCAAATTCTAAAACAGGGTATGCAAAGATAAATCCTGCAACATGCATTACTTTTAAAGATTTAGATTAGAAAACAATATGACAACTGAGCAAGAAAACATTCAACATAGAAAATAAAACATCACCAATGAATAACACGCAAGAATCTTGTGAAAACATCTCTTTGTATTAATGGAAGATCTCTTGAAAAAGATTACAATCTCATAGCTTGCAGGGCGTAAAACTCAACCCTCAATACTTCAAAGTGTGAAGTATTTATAATAAAAAATTATAAACGATCCTGTCATTAAAGATCAGGACGTGGCTAATCTAAATTTAGCTAACTAACTTAACAAGATACAAAATCTAGGAAACTGTTTGATGATGTGTTGAAACTTCATGTTGTTTTCTGGGTGAACCGTTGGTGAGGCCTCTGCATGACCTCTTCTGACTAGATAGCTGACTGGGCATGGACATCTCATTGACTACTCGATCAGATTGCAAAGCTCTTCCCATCGAAGGTGACTGGGAATGATGACTTTGAGCAATCTACGATATACTTCATCCATCTTCGTGTACTTGGCAAAAGTTGGCTTGGTGATGAAGATGTATCGGATCTCATGATGTATGCTGATGTCCAACTGTAAAGAATCCAAGAATGCCTTACCAGTGATACTTCCTTGTATTCCTGAGAACTTTGAGCTATCCTTAGCCACAGTGGCTAATCTCTTTTTATAATCGGGGAGTGTCATCAATTTATCATTTATAACTCTGATACCAGGAAGGCCTTTCTTCTACAGAGCTTTGATCTTGCTGAAAAATCTTTGTACTCCTGCGTCCATGGTCTGAACCTTTTCCTCCAGCTGTAGCATCAGTCCTCTCTTGGTCAAGACCCTGTTGACCTCAAGGATGGTCTCCATTCTATCTTCAATTTTCAACTCTTCTAGCTCCTCTCTGGTTTTGGAATTTAGAAATTTGATGATCTCAGTAGCTTTTGTGGGCATCTCTCCCAGTTCTGCTCTTATATTCTCAATGGCCTACTGACTTCTTTGCACTAGCTCATTTTGCTCGAACATGATTTGTATCATCGGCCATATTTCATTCATGGACTTGGTGATGTCCATCCAGACACTTTCTTTGACCTCAGCCAGTGTCTTGCCTGCCACTGTTTGCTTCTAGAGTTGTTGCAATTCCTGTTTGAGCTGGTTTGAGGTTTGTTTTTCCTTGGAGAAGCTAGTTTGGTAAGAAGACTTGAGTTCCTGAAGGTTCTCAATCTGCTTTTTTAATCTGCTAATCTCTGTCTCTTGTAAATTCATTTCTTCCATGGATTTAGCTAGTTCAACAGTCTTTTCCAGGGCTGTCAGTGGATTTGTCGAAGGAATTTCTGTAGCAGACGTTGTGCTCACTCCTGTGAGTGGAACTGTGCTTAGTGGAATGACCTCCATGGGCTTTGACTGCTCCTTCTCTTTTACTAGATTTTCCAATTTTTCTTCCATTTCTTTCAACTGTGCATTATGCTCCATGATGAGCTTGAGCATCTCATCCTTCTCCCCTTCTGTCTCCGCTATTTCCTTTTCCTGTGAATCTTCTGTTGGAGGCAATTTCAATTGTTTCCTCAGAGATGCTATATTGACATTTTTTTTTTGAGCATCTCCTCGACTGCTTTCACTTTTTAGGGATCATATCTGATCTTGAGGACCAGTTCCTCCAACATATTAATCATGTTATTCTTGGCAAAGGATGATATTTTCTCTAACTTCAATTGCGTCTGGACATTATTTAGAGATACTTGTAACTTGGAGGGAGCGGTGGAAGCATGTGCCAATGTGGAGAAAACTATTTCTCCAGTTTTCCTGTATAGATCCATCTGATCAGTTGGATGCACATCTTTAGTTTGAAATTAAAATGTTGCCCTTTTGTAATCGGTGATTACCTTCGGTTCTGGCACTTGTTCTTGCAAAAACTCCATGTGCATTCTACTCTTCTCAATGTTGAATGCAGACAACAGTCGGTGTCGTGTGGTGGATGTTTGCTTCCAGAACTGAGCATACGTGCTACTGGTCAGCGTCTAATTTTTCTTTTTGATCAAATCATACTTCTCAAAAATACTCAATTTCGGTCCTATTTTGCTCGGCTGCCTGGCTGGTGGAGTATCTATAGGATTTCTGGGCAACACTGTAGTTCCAATGTGGTAGTGGATTGCATTCCCTTTTCACCAGCCATGTCGGGTGCCCGACTGGTTTTTGACCTCTTGGTATGTAGTTGAAATTCTTCAGATGATACTTTAGTGACAGGAGGTGACACATCTTTCCTAGGCCTTTTCTCCTTGGGATCCTGTGTTGTAGTCATTTATGAGACAGTGACCGAGAGGTCCTGTTGTTCTGTCTCAACTAGAGTGTTTGGCTCCCATTCTGTCTGGTTGACAAATTTTTCTATCTTAGGCCTAAATGTGTGGACATACGGGATATTCTTATTTTTGACCCTCATCTCGGAAATTATCTCGCACGGATCATAGTGCCATGCAAAACTAACAGAAAAATTCATTTCTTTTAGCCGTCTGTCTGCTTCCTCCCTAGCGCCTCGGCTATTGCAGACGAAAGACCCAATCTGCCCTTTGATTCTAAGTTGCTGCTTCTTCTTCAGAGACACAAAATGTATGTCGTCTGAATTTATCATCTGCCTTATGTATTCCAGGGAAAAAATAATCACGGGTAAATACCTAGGCAATTTATATGGGGCCAACCCGCACCCATAAAATCTGATCTCAGTGTGCTTTTGGTACAGGTACCAATAACTAGTCATTGTAAGGTCCGAGAGATGTAAAATCCTCTGAATTTCCTCGTTAATTCTAGGTTCGGGTCTGCCGTTGAGAATACTCACCACTGGGTGGTAGAAATGCTCAATGAACTACTTGAAACTGAATTCTGTAGAGTTATGCCTGAGCAATGAAGTCCAGCTGTCACTTCCTGTGGCCTCCCATATTTATCCATCTTCTGCATTGAAAAGGAAAATTTGTCCACTTGAAAGAACACGAACAGGTAAGCCAGTATTGAAGAATACTGGAACATGCCTTCTGTGGAAAAGTTGATGTATTGTTTGTGAATGCTATCTGCCAGGAACATACTGTAGTCGAACTGAGTAGTGCGTCTCTCATCAGTGGAAAAAATGGACAGAAATCCCAAGATGGGTTCGTCCACCCATTGATCCGAAAAATATCCAAGTAAGGCACATAGTGATGTGATAACCCGGTTTCCCTTTATTGAGAATAGGGAGGAAGGATAAGGGGGGTTTGCAGTGGGGAGCTGAGTGGATTGCAGGAGGAAAAGCTCAAATATCTGAGCTCTTTGGGGGAAAGACAGCTTCTGGTAGAGCTCTGTGATGATTTTGAGGTTGAAATGTGAGGGGGACTCGACTCTGGGTATCTGCATCATCTGGTCAATGGTTTCTAGTGTGATGAGGAAAATAATTTCTCCAAACGAAGACATAATGGCTCTTTGTTCAGGGATATAATGGGCCTGGCATTTGAGGGAGAATTCAGGAAAGTGGTGAATCTGGGGGGACAGATACAGGGGAAGATTTGACTCCCAGAGACCAATCTCATCACTCTGGTCAAGGAAAACCTCTTTGATCCATGACTGCAAGTTTGTGAAGTTGAACTCGCATCTGGTGTCTACAACTAAATGGTCTTTGTCGACTAGGGGGATCCTGTCGAGGTCGATAGGGGGGGGGGGGAGGAAAGGATTTTCCTCATCTTTTGTTCTCTTTCATTTTGGCACCATCGCTATAGAAATACCAGCAAATCAAATAGTTTTTAGTGGGGATGATGGTAGCTTTGGATAGTTGGCTGTAACAGAAAACGAAAATGGGGAAAAAATTCTCTAGTGCGGTGATAGGGTAAATGGTGAGGGAATGAAAAGTGAAGGTGGTTTTTGAGAAAATGGATACCCGTTGGGCACGGGATATAGGTCAGTGGGTTAACAGATAGGTTAGCCAATCATAAATGGCCAACGGGTCGTTTAGGGCATGAGATGGTAGGTGACAATGACTGAAGAATATGACTGGGTGACGTGGCGGGAGTCGATTGGGGAGTAACCATGGTGAGAGGACTTGTAATGGGCGAACAAGGGGAAAGGACTGACAGAGTAATGAGAAGTGACCTCTAGGGGAAAAATGTGGATAATGACATCATGCGGTGACAAAGTATGTCAGACCTTGGGAGGCGGTGGGAGTCTAACCCAATAGATTTCTGCCACGTAGAGATAAGGGGCCCGCCAGGAAACAATCCATTCTGTACCCCGCCCCCCCTTTGTTAAAAATAGATCGGTTGGGGGGGGTCTGAAAAATACCAAGATTCGTTGGTCTGTGCGCTTTATTTTCAACTGTAGATCTATGTGCGATAGTTAACCATCATTCTAGACCCCCCCCCACCGTTAAAGGAAGAATGGTCGGGGGGGTCCGGAATCTAATCTGAGTCGTGGATTTGAGTGTGCACATCTGATCCATTTGTATATGTGCCTTCATTATTTCCGATTCTGGACACCCCCCCCACCATTAAAGGCAGAATGGTCGGGGGGGTCTGGAAAAACCTGTTGACCGTAGATCTGTGTGCCTGCTCTCGGGTCATTCATCTATGCGCTATGCTTAACTGTGAGCACAAAGGCATATGTGCTTCGAAAAACTTAGGATAAGTGCATATTTTGGGTTTTTCCCGAGCTTTTCCATGTTTCTATCACCAAGGGTTTAGACATCAAACCTTTTAAAACTCAAAGACATGGTTCAACATTGATCATCGTGCTGGTTTTATTGAAATAAAGAAAACTACCCTATGATCTAACCTAATTACCTATGACAATTAGCCTAGATTAAACTATTGGACTAAGAGATTACTCTATCCTGGGGCTATCTGACCAAAATTAGGCAGTCTGGTCAGATTTATTCACTAACTAACCTAAATTACTTGGCTAAGATTGAATAGTTTAGCCAAGCTTATTCACTACTCCTATGAACATCAATTTAAAAGAAATTGACCATGCTTGAAAGGTATGGACCAAGTCATTTTTATTGCATGGGGCTCTATTTAATTTCTTTTATGCCCTCTTTTATTCATTTTCTTTCTTTCTTTTTTCTTCTTCTTTTTCTCTTCCTTCTTTTTCTTTTCTCAAATTGTTTACAGAATGGACAATCATTTGACAAACAAAAACCCTTAAAGAAATAATATTTAAGTCACCAGTTGATCCTATAAATTATAGGGTTATAACACATCCTATCCCATATCCATTGGGTTGGGTTAAAAAGGATGTATAGATAAAGGTAACAAAATAGTGTAAGATTAAATTTGTTGTAGGTGCTGATTTTATTGATTAAGTTGAATTGGACGTAGTACCCCTTGATGTATGTAGAGTAGTGTTTGGAT
This sequence comes from Picea mariana, assembly GCA_032191745.1. NCBI lineage: Eukaryota > Viridiplantae > Streptophyta > Pinopsida > Pinales > Pinaceae > Picea > Picea mariana. Next base: position 5,707 of record JASDQU011101296.1, on the reverse strand, counting down.
CCCCCTACATGTATATGAGGGATGCAATATTCATGCAGAGAGCTAACAAATACCGATTTATTAAATATGGTAAGTCCTACATCATCAATGCACATAAAGGAAAGTCAAATATCTCACTGGTAAGTTCCAACCAAGCCAAGAAGTTGATTAGTTCTAGTAAGAAATATTTTTTTCTTTTCTTAAGAGAAAATCACTCTGATGATGAGTCAATGAGAGTGAAGGCATCCCTAGAGGGGTGTACTAAAGATAAGAAACACCAATTGGAGGATTTTCTACATGAATACAGAGGAGTGTTCAAGGATCCTAAAGGAACACCACCCAAGAGGGATGTGGAGAACAAAATACAGTTATTTCCAGACTCCCCATGGACGAATATTGGGTTGTATAGACAAAATTTTCTAGAAGTGAATGAAATGAAGAAGCAGTTGCAAAAATTGTTGGAATAGGGTGTGATTTTACCAAGTACCTCACCTTGTGGGTCACTCATCATAATTGTTCCCAAGAATGATGGGACTCAGAGAATGTGTATCGATTACATGGCATTGAACAAGATTACACTAAATAATTGATACCCTCTTCCAAGGATCAATTATCTGTTGGACCATCTGTAGTATGCCAAGTACTTCACTAAGCTATATTTGAAATCAGGATATCACCAAGTACGATTCAAAGAAGAAGATACCTGGAAGACTCCCTTCAAGAAAAGGTAAGGTTTGCATGAGTGGTTTGTTATGCCATTTGATTTATGCAATGCACCGACTACATTTACGAGACTAATGAATGATGTTTTACGTCCTTATCTAGATTAATTTTTTATTGTCTATTTGGATGATATAATGGTTTATAGCGCTACCTAGGAGGAGAACATCTCACATCTTATGCAGGTGTTAGAGACTCTGAAAAAACATCAACTGCTAGCCAATATCAAGAAATGTGAGTTTTCTCAGTAGTGTTTGGTGTATTTGGTGTATGTGATCGGTGGAGGGGAGATGAAGATGGATCCTGCAAATATGGATTCCATCATGAAATTGTCAGTTCCTACAAATTTCATTGAAGTTAGGAGTTTTTTTGGGGCAACAAAATACTTTTGGAAGTTCATAGCTTCATTTTCAACAATAGTTGCACCACTCCATGCCATAAGAGCTATGTGGTAAGAGTTTCCAGTGGGGGAAGAATCAATAGAAGGAATTTGATGAGATGAAAATAAATATTAGTAAAGAACTAGTTCTCACACTACCAAAATTGCAGAACCCCTTCGAATTGGAGATAAATGCAAGTGGGTATGCCATGGGAGAAATAATGATCTAGGGAGGAAGGCTCGTCTGCTATCATTCTGAAGTATTTCATGGGGTGGTTCTCAACTAAATTACCTATGACAAGGATATCCATGCCTTGGTAGAAGCTATCAAAAAGTGGAAGCACTATATGATTGGAAAGGAGACCATAATCCACATAGATCAACAACCACTACAATATTTGCAGGCCCAAAGTAGGCTACAAAAAACCAGGAATTACAAGTGGATGGGGTTTTTACAATAATTTCATCTATTCATTAAGTATAATAAAGGTATCACAAATAAGTTGGTAGACATGTTTTCACAACCACCCACATCCAATATTACATCTTTGGGAACTCTGATTCACATGGATCCTTTTACCCATGATGCATACAAAAAGGCATACTAGAAGATGAGGACTTCAAGGAGGCGTTTCAACAACTACAAGGACAAATTAATATAATATGGTGATGTAAAGGTTGACTATCATTTCCAGAATGGTTTACTCTACAAGATCGACAAGATATGTGTCCCTAAAGGTGAATGACTGCATCTTATCAGAGAGGTTCACACCTCCAAGGTTGCAGGATATTTTGGTGTTGGGAAGACAATTGTGAATTTACAAAGGTATCTGTATTGGCCTAGAATAAAAGAATATGTAGCACAATATATTAGAGGATGCATACTTTGTTGTACCAACAAGCCCAATAACATGAATTAAGGTCATACTATCCCTTATCTGTACCCACTTGACCTTTGGAAAGTGTTTCCATGGATTTTTTTGGAGGTTTACCAACCACGTGGAAGAGACATGACTATTTATTTGTGGTAGCTATCAGGTTCAAAAGAATGTGCATTCTCATGACTTTTAAAAAGACCATCAAGGGACATGAAGCAATTTTTTTTTTCTTTGAACAAGTCTGGGTGCACTTTGGGATACCAAGAAACATCATCTCAGATAAGGATGCCAAATTTCTCAGTGCATTTTGGACTACATTGTGGGAGAAGATGGACACTAAGTTGAAGAGGTCTACAACATTCCATCCACAGATATATTGGAAGACAAAAGTAGTCAACAAGAATTTGGTGCATCTTTTGAGGGGTTATAATCAGAAGCATCCAAAGAATTGGGATGCAAATCTAATTTATATACAACACTCTTATAACAAAGCAATCCACACTTCTACTGGTAAGTCATATTTTGAAACTTGCTTTAGGTATTTTTGACCTTTACCCTTAGACGTTGTATAGCGACAACAAGGAGGAGCGACGAAGGACCTCACATGAGATGCATTAAAAGAAGAAAAATATGTTGAGAATATTAGGAAAATCCATTTGAAAGTAGAAGAGACACTGATGCTATGGGGAAATTCCCCTAAACTGGGTCTAAGGAATATGCAAAGTGATAACTCCCTTAAAATACTAATCTACCTTTAACCTACCGCAAAACCATCTTGACTAAGTGATAAGAGAAATAGGGGAGATAGGGTTAATGAGCGCACCTTCAATCCTTACATTTGATGTAGACCTCTTCTTCTTGTTGCTGCCTCCTAGATCACAGATCTCCTCCCAATATTGGTCTACAAAGGGTTAAGAATAAAATGAAACAACATATACAATCTCTAATGATCACCTTAAAATCCTAAATATAGATATAAATTCTCAAATTAACAAGAACATGTAAACATAGGGTTTTGGGACAAAGATAATCTATTTTATTCAAATTCAAGATAATAAAGGTTACAACCTTTATTTGCGACCACTCTACGAACCAAGACTGGAATCCTATATCGTGGCTCCAAGTGCATAAATCCCACATTAGATTCTCACAACCAACATATTATCAAGGGAAGGAGTAAGGGTTTCATAGGGACAATGGCTGTAGGGGAAAGTTGAGGCTAAAACTCAAAGCAAGATGCGAATCTTGGGCAATGAAAGGGAAGGGATTTTGACATATTTTTCTTATTCTCTTGTTCATGTGTCTAAATGACTCCCCAAGACCTATTTTTATATGAGAAAAAGATGGTTATTCAGTTTGGGGATGGGATACAAGGGTTAAAATGGTTAGGAAACCCTCCATATCCCATCAACTCCATTAAATTCCATGTAATTTTATATTTTTTGCAAATTTTGGAGGTAAACATGGGATAACTAGAATGAAACAAGTGTATGTATGTGGGATAACTAACATGAATCACCTGTGTGTACGCAGGCTATTAGTGCAACATGGAATGTACACTATCCAAAAAATGGTTTTTTAGAAGGAAGCCTCAACAATATTTTTGGAAAAGTATGCAAATGGATGGGACAATGTCTTGGATGCATAGATGTGGAATTTTTGGACTATAACAGATGCCCCCTAATGTGTGAGGTAAAAATATAAATTGATGGTCGAAATACATTACAATATCTTTACATAGTGGGAAGGAATGAAGTTGAGTGATCTTGAGATGAGTGTTCCTGAGCGTGTCATCTGAAAAATAATGATAATATATCCGAGGTGGGCATACCCATGCTCGAGATAAACTAAGCATGGATTCCAATCAAGTACAATGCATATCCATGTTATATATATAGTAATAATGACTATGAGACAAATATGAATGTCTATATAAAGTGTAACCATGAAAAATACACAGCGGATCTACATCTCAAAATCATCCGAAGATATACAAGTACAATGTGATATGCATATTCAGGAAGCATCAACGCTTGTAGCTGAAGTTGATAACTTATAGCTAGAGAAACAACTTCAAGATATTCAAAACTCAGGCAGGAGTACAATAGGAGTATAAGAATCACTACTTTGAAGTCTTCGACATGCCGTCAGGGAAAGACTGGAGGACCTCAATCATTAGGCACAAAAATTCATTGATTTTGAATGCAAACTTGAATGGATTATTGGGATGGATGACTCATGAAATTCAAGAGATTAACTACAGAATGGATGACTCAAGTTGGATAAAACTTCCCTTGGACAAAAGCACTAAAAAATAATGAGACTTAAGAAACATATTATTGACACAAGTTTGTGACACAGGAGGCACCAAAAACTCTTCATATGTTTGGAAGAGTAACCAAACAGAGGAGGACAAAACTCTATGTAATGAGAACAAATTCCTAAGGTCATGCTAGATCCCGATGCTTGCAGAAAAAAAAAATAATGTGATTTTTCCAAGGGTGACAATCTTGTTGCCGATAAAAGAGAAAGTATATCTCGTCCCCTCTTTTTGGAATATTTAATATTTTTTTGTTTTTCAAACTTTTAACGAGCTTGAAAAAGAATAAAAGAATTCTATGTTATAAAGGAGGAATGAGTGTCGTGTTGATATTATGGTAGCTGCGGGAGGTATTTACCTCCATGTGTGAACCTGACGAGAATGGAAGACTCTGGGAAGAAAGAGAAACCCTAATAAGTTGGCTAATAACCCTAGAAGTCTTGTTGACTCAAGAAGATAATTTATATTAGGTTATTAGCCTCCAAGAGAAGAAGTCGACCAGAAATAATAATAATATACTGAACAGACACATATCCAGAAGGAGAAGTAGGCCCCAACAAATCTAGCAGAACCAATATAAATACAGGGTGCCAGTTCTCATTTGACAACATCTCAGAATTGCAGTTCTCAGTTTGGTGTGCACTGTAGTTCCCAGTTTGGTGCGCACGTGTGGAGGAGAGCTACAGGTGTAGCTGTAGCAACAACAAGTTTTCAGTATTGGCTTGAATATTTCTTGGCTAGGGTTTGGACTATCTGATCAGCTTTTTGTGATGTGCTATCCTTGGGGAAAGGTGCCCTACCCTTTGTTTGGATATCTAGCCTAGGGTTTGCTTCCGAAGGAATTCTCAGTCAAGGTTAAGGTGCTCGGAGGGTGGCTTCTGCCTATGGTTGGGTGATGAGGGTATCGACAATGGTAAAATGAGCACACCATCTTCTATATTATAACAGGTTATGGTCCCACACCTCCTTCATTCAGTCTAAATGCTGGAAGGAAACATAGCCGCTAGGATATTGAGCTCGTTGAGGAACTGTCGCTAGGGTTACTAGCAGAAGTAGCTTCCAAGACACTGCAGCTAGGGTTACTAGCAGGTGCAGTTGCAAAAACCCTATACCTCTTGTTGAGGCACATTAAAGTGAATGGATTGACCTAATCTCTAGATAGATCAGTGCGCCCTAGCCCAGCGCATATTCTGGCACTCTCAGAAGGCCAAGACGTGAAGATTGAATTTTTGGTCAAATCTAGGGTTTGACCAAGTCAAGCAAACCATGACTAACTCTATGAAGTATAAGAACAAGTTAGATGGAGCCTCTAACTTTAGAGCGTGGAAGACAAGGATTGACCTCATCCTTGCCAAGAATAAAGTGTTGGATATCATGAAAGGAAAGATCGTGAAGCCATAGTTTTAAGAAGTAAAGGAGAAGGAACCGTAG
>JASDQU011101295.1:11294-30756 GCA_032191745.1 Picea mariana | reverse complement strand
TTGATCCATCTTCATCTATGCATTCTCATCAACGACACTACATATTATATCGCATAAATCATCAGTCAATCAATCCTTTGACATCAATCAATCACTTGACATCAATCAATGACATCAATCAATCAAACCATTGGCATCAATGACAACATGATCCAACACATACACCTCCCCCACAGTGTCAGAGCCCTTCGAGGAACGGAAAATGATCAAAATTTATAGAGAGTGTCCGCCCAAAGTTAAAACCTTATTTCTGCAGACCATAGTCAAGCATGAACATCATTCAGAGAGTTTGTCATTACCTGCCAGTGTAAGCGTCATGATTATCGAAGTCCAGTGGGTTTTTTCTTTGCTAAGTCAAATTTTAGGGTTAAAGAATGACAAGTTTGTGGTAGAGGTCATGTTAGGTTTCTTGTTGATTTTATTTCTGTATGGTCAGTCAGTCTGTGTCATTTTTGACGAATTTATTGTAGATAATATACATCAATAGCTGGTTAACTTCAGCTCGTTGAGGCACTTTAGATACTACACTCACTTGCTGAGAATGTTTCTGGAATCCAACAAAACCAAATTTCCTAAGACTTCTCTTATTTCAAATGAGTGTAAAAGGATCACCATGATCATCTTCATCAACAAGATTCTGTCCAGGGTATACAGTCTCATTTTTGGTTCAGATTTGCCAAGAGTTCTGGAAGAAATGAAAAGATCATTACAGCCAAATCTAGAGAGCATGGTAGGAGACTGGGTTTTGTTCACACAATCTACTATGATTTGGATATATGGATACCAGGAAGGAACTTATCTTTTACCAGTTTTTCCGATGCCCAAGATCTTTGCTTTGGAGTTTATAAGACAAGGAATTATCTCAAAGATTGAGCATTTTCTAAAAGCACACAAGGCTTCTAGTCTGAAATTTCCTTTCGTGGTAGGCCCCTTTGTGGTGAAGAATAAGTCTTGTTTTCCCCATATTCAATTCAATCTCAGTGAATTTGGTTTCAGACAGTTTCAAGGGAGAAGATATGATCCACATCAGATCATATCAAAGAGAAGATTGGCCAGTAGACAAGGTCCCTATGAGCATGAACTTGTCGAAGTATTCGATGAGTTGTCAAATTTAGAGACCTGTGTAGAAATAGAGGTCACCATGCAGCATGATCAAACAAAACAAACAGAACCAGCTCCTCAGCAGAGCCTAGCACATAAACCTTCCCCTAAGTTGGTTATCAAATCTCCTAAAATGAGCGTCTACAATAAGAGGAGCAGTTCAGAAGAACTAGGTACTAGTAGCCAGCAAGACACTCTCAGAATAATGAAAATCACATCATCATCTCAAGTAGTTGACCTGGAAGAAGAGGAGATCAAAGGGAAAACATGCATGGAGATGGTAGAGGCTACAGCCAAAAATGAAGAAACTAGTACAGAAATTAGGCTACAAAATGAAAGCAGTACAAAGGTCTTCAACACCAAAAAATACATATTTGGCCAGACACCTAGGGCAGTGTATCAGTCCAAGGAAGATTTAATGAATCAATATGTTGTGAAGGTAAGTATGGAAAAAAATGAGATAAGAGACCTTTTACCTGAAGTAGAAAGGACTTCTTAGCATAAGACTTCCTTACTCTCATTCAGGGATGTGGAGAAAAAGACATTTAACATTGCAGTTGCTGATGAAGATAAGGTATTCGAGATCAATATGCACTATGAAAACATTGTTGCCCTTGACAAAGTAAAATTCCATAGCAATGTCAGTGACATGTTATATTCTGATTATCTGAGCTAGGCACTAAATGTTGCAATATTAACAACATATGCATCAAAACTAGATGGACAACTGAAACAGGAAAAAGTGTCCAGCAAAGCATGGAATGCACAGGTCAAAAGGTTAGAGTCTGAAGGTCCCCAGGGGTTGAAATCTTCTTTGGATGAAAAGGAAAATATGATCCAAAGTCTAAAGAAAAGGTTGAATATGCCACCTACAGATCATCCACAGACAGCATAATTGAATGCATTGGAACAGGAGAAAGAAACATTCAAACAAGAGGCACTCAATTACAAGGCTAAACTATTGTGATTGGAGAAAGAAAAGGAGCATTGGTCACTAGCAAAGGTAACGACATCAGACATGGCAGTCATTGTACCTGCTAATACAGAGGCTTGATCAAGCATTGAAGGGTTAGTCCAAGCGATGTCCCAGGTGAGATTAAAAATAGGTGAGATCAAGAGTCTCAAAGAGAACATGGAAAAGTTGAAGCAAGAGATGAAAGTGAAAGATTAAAAGTTGGCTCAACTCCATGGAGAAAATCAAGATTTGCAGGAGAGAGTGAGCAAGATGAAAACTAGGTTAAAGGGAAAGACATTATTGCAGGGAGCCAAACATGTAATATAGAACGCTATTGCTGCAGAGATTGCTAAATTCAGGGTCTATCTGACTTTTATCAACGACAAAGATAACATGGCTGCTACATCTCAGAAAATATGTGTTGTTGTAAATGAAATATTAGCAAAGAAGCCCTCGGAGGGCCCAAAATGCTATTGATTTACTGAATGTTGTACCAACTGCTAAACTTTAAACCATTGGTGTGAAAGACAGGACTGCGTTGATAATTTCAGCCAGGAAGATCATTTCCTAGCACAACTTACTCAGATCGGTCCAGAGCAAAGATATGCAAATGGAACACAGCATATAGGAGTTTAAAGATGATTTTGAACAATTCTTTACCAAAGGCCTTCCATCATTTTGGGATGGTAAAGGCTCAGTATACAATTAAGAATACTATCACTCTCTCCTCATGCAATGCAAAATGGACCATTCTAAGTTCGAAGATTTGGAAGAAAGTCTGAAAGGCCCGAGTCTTGTAGAGTATTTCGCTACAGATTTTGAAGTTTTCAACAAGTTTAAAATAGTGAAGGTTGGCATGCCAACCATGTATTATGATACATGCATTGACTGGGAAATTATGATTAAAGAGATGATGGACTAAGAGATCCCCTCTGATCCACAATGGAAAGAAATCGTGCGATTGGGTAAGACAAAGTGCAACTTCTCTGGAACCAACAAGTGATCTCCAGGTGTCACCAGTTTTGCAGATCCAACAAAAGCTTAGAGTGAGACAGATGGCGCAGAGGAAGTCGAACAGTCAGATAAATTGTTCATGATTTTGAAACGTTTTCTTTTTTCTAATTATTGTAAATCGTTTCGTATACCGAAACCGTCAGTCGAGACTGTTATAGAAGCTGAAACGTTTCAGCTTTAGTTGTTTTTTATCAGATTGTATAAGTACTGAGAGACTTGAATTGATTAATGTTGGAAGAAGTGAAAGAGCACCTTTCGGCTGTATCAAACTCTATTTGTAAGTTTTATGAATCTGAATTGAATATAAATGCAGAAGATTTTGAAGTCTCTATGAAAATATTCTAACGGGTGGTGATATGAGCTTTGTTTCCTTTTATCCTATGTATTTCCTATGACTTGTCTTTGATTTGTATTTTCTTCTGTTTAAATTGGAGAGTTAAAGGCCTAGAATTCATCATTTGATTCTCTTGTTTTAAGAAATTTAAACTCTATTATTGTCTTCCTAACTAATTCATAATTCGTTCCAGTAATGCTCTGATGAATTTATTTTTTTCTATATCTTCCTACACTTTATTTAAATTTAAGAATAACTTAGATTCATCGCCTCATTTAGCCTTTATCCTATGAAGAGTTCTATCAGTCGATGCATGGTTTTCAATCACTTTCATAATTTTAACTCCATAGCCCTAAGTGTTCCTCCCCTTCCTTGCCAGCAATTTTATTTAAAAATCCCAAAACAAACCAAATCTAGCCATCGATTTCCATAGATATACCCAGTGACACGAGAGAGCCCTCTATGAGTTGAGAAATCTAGTGCCTCAGCTCTAAAGTTGGTTGAAATAGTTACCTTTGTCGTTTGTCTATTCAGCCAGACAAAATTTACAGAGTGCTAACAAAGGGAAAATATTCTACATTTGTCACTCAGTTATAATTATATCAAATGCAGGAGCCCTTCTAGAATGAGGTTTATGTCCTTGTGTTTCAGGATCATTCTAAATGTGGTGTTGGAATATTTGTATTTAGTTTGTAGCAAGGGAGCCAAGGGGCTCACTAAATCTCCATGGACAGAATAATGTCTGTATTTAATTCCTAGAAAACGTTCTTTCTCATGCTTATATGGTTTCAAGGTAACTAACACCTTTCTAACATTATATTAAACAATGCTATAGACTTTCATTTTTTGCATATCCATCAATTATGGTTGTGATAATCACATAATTTGGTATTAGACCTCTTTCAAACATTTCATTAAAGAGTACGTTTTCTTAAAGAAATCTCCTTTCCTATCTTTGTGGGACTATGATCACTTTCCTTAGCTTTATGGAACTGTGATACTACTCTCATGGTGAAGGATTATTCTATAGGGAACAAATAGAGGGTTTTCCATGTTAGAACTATGTAAATTTGTTCGGTTGATAAAACAAACAACAGAGGTAACCTACAAACCACTTTAGAGCTAGGTGCTATCCTGCTCAACTCAAAGAGGGCTCTCTCATGTCACTTGGTCTTTAATAGATGAGTTTCATTTTACAAATCACTGGCTAGGTTTTGTTGTTTTGAAGGGTTTTTTATACTTTTGTTGGAAAGGAAGGGGAGGGACACTTAGGGCTATGGAGTCAAACTTTTGAAAATGAATGGAAGCATTGACTGGTCAATAGAACTCTCTAGAGGATAAAGGATAAATGAGGCGATAAATATGAGTTATAAATTGTAATTTGCAGAGTGTGAGAAGAAAGCAAAAACATATAATTGTATCAGAGCATTAAATAAATGAATTCTGAATTAGTTAGGAAGAACTTAACATAGTTTAAATTTCTTCAGCCGAGAGAATCACAAGATGAATTCTAGGCCTTTAACTATCCAATTTAAACAGAAGACAGTGAAAATGGAATTTAAGCACACAGGAAATACATAGGAAGAAAGAAGACGAAACTCAGACCACCACCATTAGAATCTTTTCATGGAAATTTCAGGACATCTGCATGTGCATTCTATTCAACTTCAAAAAATTACATTCACGCTCCAATAGCTAAAAAGGTTCCCTTGTAGTTCTGCCAACCCCTAATACATTTGGAACTTCTAATATTTATACAAGTTGAGTTCCTTCATTTTGAAACCGATTACAATGATTACAAAGAAATGTTTCAGTTTTTAAACCGATTACAATGATCAGCAAGAAAACATTTCTTAATTTGGATTCTGGCTCCTCTGGTGTTTCAGTTTATTTCTTCACCACTTGCTCTACTCTGGTCTTCCACGTGATTTTCCATCTTTAATAACATTTGTACATCATCTACTGGGCCCTGGAAAACTGCACTTTGTCTTACCCGACCTAATTATTTTCTTCCATTGAAAGTCAGAAGGAATATTATAATCTGTCATTTCCTTTATCAGAATTTCAAATTTTGTAATCAGATGCTCAACTAATGTAGCTCATTTCAGATTTTCCTCCATTGGTTCAAACTTGGAATGATCCATTCTGCACTTAGTAAAATGAGCAATGTATTCTTCCTGATAATACAACTTTCCCTTGCCATCCCAAAATGGCGGAAGTCCTTTGGTAAACAATTCTTCAAACAAATATTTGAACTCTTGTACACTCTATTCCATCTGTGTTTCTCTAGTTTGGACTGATTTCAATAGGTTATGCTTAGCAATAACCCTCTTGGCCCAAATAATCAATGTAGTTTTGTCTTTAACCCCAATAGTCTGAAGGTCTGCAGTAGGAACAACGTTGAGTAGATTTATGGTGTTCTGGGCCCATTCTTATGGTTTCTTTGCTAAAGTTTAGTTCACAACAATGCACCTACTTTTGGTTGTGATGGCTATATTGTATTTATCATTAATAAAATTCAAATATGTTCTGAACTTGGCAGTTTCAGCAGCTATAGAGCTCCAGATGATATGCTTGGACCCTTGCAACAAACGTTTTCCTCTTAACCTCATCTTCAATTTTTTTATTCTTTCTTGCAAGACTTCATTCTCTTTTCGAAATTGAGCTATCCTTTCATCCTTTGCTTGCAATTCCTGCTTCAATTTCTCTATGCTTACTTTTAGCACTTTGATTTCTCCTTCTTTCAGGATAACTTGTAACATAGCCTAGAAAAGTCCTTCAGTGTTTGACCCAACTTCTGTAGTAGGAGCTAAAACTTCAACCTTGTTTAGAAATTATGTTTTCTCTTGTGACCATTTCACCTTTTCTTGTTCTAGATGCAACACCCTAGCCTTGTAGTCTAATGTCTCTTGACAAAGTGTTTCCTTTTCTTGTTCTATAGAAGCCAATTCTGTTGTTTGTGGATGCTCTGTAGCATACATTTTCAATTTCTTCTTCAAACTTTGAATTAATTTGTCTTTCTCATCCAATGAGGATTTCAACCCTTGGGGGCCTTCATATTCCAACCTCTTGACCTGAGTCTGCCAAGCTCTGCTAGATGTCTTTTCCTACCTCAACTATCCTTCCAATTTCATTTCATAAGATGGTAGTTTTGAATTCTTCAAGATTAAACTCAAGTAATCAGAATACAACATATCACTGGTATGATTATGGAATTTGACCTTGTCTGGAGCACTTATGTTATCATATGTTATATTTATTTCAAATACTTTGTCTTCATCTGCAAATGCAATGTTAAGGTCATGTTTTAAACATCTCTTACTGTGAACAAAGAAGATTTATGCTAAGAAATGTTTTCCACTTCAGGGACTAAATCCCTCATCTCACCCAGAGTTGTGTTTCCTTTCTCAGCATATTGTTTTTCCAAATATTCTCTATATTGATAAACTTCCTTAGATGTTTTATCAAAGATGTATTTCTTGTTGCTAAAGGTTCTTGAGCCACCTTCACTTTGGAATTTACTTTCCTTTTCAACCTCTACAATGTTGGTACCACTTTCCACCATATCTAGATTTACTTGTTCTCTGGGCTCTTCTTCTTCTAAATCCATAATTTGTGATGGTTTTGAAACTTTCATCTTCTTAGGAGAAGTTTGTTGATCACTGATGCCCATGGCCTCTGAACTACTTCTCTTTCTATAAACACTTATCTTAGGAACTTTGATTATCATTTTCTGAGAAGCTTGTTGTGCTTGAATTTGTTTCAGGGTTTCCTCCACTTGCTATGTTTGAATTGGTTGCAAGATTTCTTCCATATCAACACAGACTTCTAGATTTTCTAGCTTATCAAAACCCTCAACCTGTTCATGCTCATAAGGGGCTTGTTTGTTCATTAATATTCTCTTGGATATGATTTGATGTGGATCATACCTTCTTCCCTGTAGTTGTGCAAAACCAAACTATTTGAGATTTGCTTGAACTTGAGATAAACATGATCTGGCATTGACAATGAAGGGGGCAATAATAAAAGGGAACTTAAGGTTGGAGGCTTTGTGAAATTTCAAGAAATGCTATGTCTCAGATATAATTCTATGCTTGATGAATTCAAGGGCAAAGATTCTGGGAGTCAGAAAAATAGGCAATATATAAGGGGATTCATGACAACCATAAACCTAGATTACTGTTGAGTGCATGAATAGTACCCAATCCCCCACTTTTTTCTCTGGATTTGCCTGTAGATAGCTTCTCATGTCATCCAAAACTCTAGGTAGGATGGTATTGAAAATCAAACTATAAACTCTAGACATGACTATGTTGATGAAGATAAGTAATGTAATCCTTTTACATTCATTTGACACAAATGTTGCTTCATGAAATCCTCTCTTGTTGGTTTCTAGGAAAATTCTCAACAGATAGGTGTAGTATTTGAAATGTATTAGAGAGCGAAAATTCACTGGTTTTTTATGGATATTATTAGCTAGGTATTGATCAAAGATGATACAGACTGGCAGACCGGATCAGTCTGACTTTAAAAAGGTTAAAAGGAAACCAAGCCTGACTTCAACCATATATTTGTCATTGTCTAGACCTAAAAATTGACTCAATAGGGAGCAGACCCATTGGACTTCGATAATCATTATATTTACATTCATCGGTAAAGATAGACCTTCTAAAAAATGTGCAGGTTTGATGATTGTCTGTAAAAACAGATCTCGGACCTCTGATGGGCATTCTCTATATACCCTAATCAACTTCTCTTCATTGAAAGGTTCAAAAATTTGGAAAAAGACTCTCGAATTGACAGACTCTCTACCCTACACAATACCTCGGACCCTCGTTTATTCACAATGACTCTTTCTTCATGGGAATACCTTTTGGCGCACCAACCTATAAATTTGGGAAACGGGAAAGAAATTTCGATAGCATAAGGGACTATGGTGCCCTAGAGTACTTCAAGGAATGGTATACATCTTCCTACTTTATCGGGCAAGTTGCTTCTAGACACAGAGATAGGACAAATAGTGATTTCGGTATAAAAAACATCTGAGTCTCGGTCAATTAGGGCTTCTTCATTTGCCACGAGATCTTGTTATTTTACTGAGGTTATGATGGGATCCACGGTTGTGATGAAAAATACCTAGAAATGAGCGGAAATGGCGTGCAGTTGATGTATTGATGAACTGTAGGTGAAAAATGGTGGTCGTGCCAAGGTTCTAACGGTCCAGTGTTCAAAATAATAATCGAAATAAAATAAATGCCTAAATTTCCTTTTATACTTTTCCAATTTTCAACGGCCTAAGAAGGTGGTTTGAGGCAACCTACTTTTCACCCCGAAATGCACCAGGTGATTGCACATAACCCCGACAGAAAACTTCGGTTTAAATTTTGGGACTGCTCTCCAAAATTAAATCCTGCGCAACTTCACCCCTCGAAATCATTCTCAGTCCTTAATCTTGAGAACTCACGATCCTCAATGCATCGAGCCTGATCAGCTTAGTGCTCCTGCTAGATTTATCCCTTCCTTGTCATATTTAGCCCCTTTTCTAGTTTATCAAGCTTCAAAAATGGTTTAGTGTTCTACTAGATTCTAAAATCTTGACTTCACACAAAACTTTTAATGGTGAATAAAATTCCCTACCATATTTGTATGACGAAGTGATGAGATAAACAACTCATTGTCCTAGAAATCAGATGGTACCATGACTCCCTTGAGCACCAATTGAACTCAATAGTGTTTCAATTCTTCTGCATTATCACTGGATAACTAATAGAGAAGTGATGCTTTGATTTGATCTCTTTGTTTTCTAGCTAATCAATGTCTTGGTTGGCTTATCTCCTTACATGTTTGAACGTGTGTTATCGGATTAATCGGTAGGTGCAGACACTAACAGATCTCCCTAGATCCACCTGGATCTAGAACAAAACAGGATAGAACATGACTCTTTCCCTAAGTTTTGACCATTGAATTGATTAGGAGGCAAGAACAAATAACATACCTTATTATCGCTTCCTAGGGTCTTTGTTGCTGCCGCTTCGCTCCAGTTCTCTCGTGAAGTCAAGACCAAGACAACACAAACGAACCAAAGTGAAGATAGCACAATATATTCAACTGTCAACCTATGTGTATGATCAAGGAATTACACAATAAAGTGGAAATAGCTTTATGGGAAAGGGACATGCCAGTGTATCATATTAATGGAAAGTAAAGATTACAACCTGAGCCTTGATGTCGCAAGCTTCCTTTCGATGGCTCCTGGCTCCAACACACACACTTACTCAATCTTTGCATGAAGAAGATCAAATCCTCTTGATAGACTTGCTAGAGTCTCCAAGCTGTTGTTCAATGTTCAGTCCTTCACACAATTCTTTCACCAATATCCAATGAATCTTGCTTAACCTTTTCCATGAGAATTCTCTCAATATATAGGAGAGAATAAGATATTTACTTGGATAAGAATAATCCCAAAATATCAAGGAATCCAGTACTAGGATAACCATTCGAATGCCAACCCATCCTTCTAGAAGATTCCCTTCTAAAAGCATCTAGAATTCATCTTTTTCCTTGCTTTAAGAAGAGTTCGCACCCTATCTATTCAACACAGTGAGAGAAGTTCGCACCCTGGCTTAAGGCAGCCTACGAGAATGGGTCATTCTCGCAGCCAAATATATCAGCAACTTGCGAACCTTCTTCAAAAATGAGGTTTATGTGAAGAGATGAAAGTAACTTTTCTCAGGAGAAAGTTCTTATGAAGAGCCTGAGTACACCATCATCAATACATCATCATGATGACCAAAATCATGGGTAACAACATGATTGAATCAAAACTTGATAATTTTCTCTATACCCATTCTCTGACAAAATTTCAATTCCAGAGATAATTTGGGAGAAGGACTGTGAAGAGAGTATATAATCATTTAGAGTCACCTTCCACTATTATTTGATTTAAGAATAGATTGTTTGAATCCTTAATGCATCCTATTATCATTGTTCCTTCATCCTATATCTCCATATTTCCAGCAAAAGGTTGGAGTGCATTCTAAGATGTATACCAAAAATAAATATTACCCTCACCAAATTCCCTAGAGATATGCTAATTTTGGATAGATCCATGCAATTGATCACATTGTTCCATATAAAATATCCTTTTGGTTCCTGGTCCTTTAAAAGGGATAAAGGTTTGATTGAGGGGAAATACTTCTCCTTTAGGATCCTACACTGTAGTGTTGGGGGGATGATAGAAATTTCTGTACCATTTTTGCATCCAAATCTTTGTTCATTAGGTCATTTTTTCAAGCAAAACCTTCCATGTCACTTGGGTTTGATTATTTCCAACCATGGTAATAGGTTGAATTTTTTCTTGGGTATACTTCCTTGCCTAAGAAAGCATCTAAACTTCCCTTCAATTTCAAAGAGCACTATCTTTGGGGAAATGAAGGAGCTTGAGAATATTGGCATGGTAGTCAAGATGAAGGAGAAATATATAATTTTACCAGTTAGGGAGAGTTTGTGATTAGACCATCATTCAATTTTTTTTTTATCTTCGAGTTCATGGAGTGTCATTTTATTCTTTGAAATCTCGTAGTTGTGAGTGGGAGCCCAATATATTTGGTTGGGAATTCCTCATTTTGGAATCCCATGAATTCTGCAATCTTGATTTGATGTTTGGATTTGTGTTTGAGAAAGAGAATCTTAGATTTTTCATTTGTTGATTTCTCATCAAGATGTTTCTTACAAAATGTTCAATTGTTTGAATTCTTTAGCTTTCTTTACTTGTTTCACTCCCATGACAAAATTATCATACACAAATTGGGAATGGGTGATGAATCACAAATTTGGGGAGATGTTGATACCTTTTAGAAAACATTTATTTATGGGTAGAGATAAATCATTACCAAGAGCCTTCGTCGTGATAATAAAAAGGAAAGAAGAGAGCAGACCTAGATGATTTGAAGAAGTCAGTGAAACCTTATTGCTTAGGACTAAAAAGGTGGTTTATGATATGCAGTTTGAAATCCAATAAATTCAAGTTAAGATGAACCCAAATATGCACAAAACCTCAAGAAAAATGCTCCATTGCATCTTCTTATAATATTTTTCTAGATCAAAAGTAAATTTCACGGAAAAGAAATAAGGTCAAGTTTTTCCCTCTAGACCTTTTCCATCCTATATCTCGTACACACGTTTATAATTAGAAACAATTATAGGGGAAGTAAACATGGGAAATGGGTTGTTGAATACATTTAGATATCCATTTTTCTCCTCATGGAAGAAAATATTCCACATTCAAATTACAATTCAAATATAGAGGAAAAGTAAATCTATATAGCATGCCTTGTGACTTTATTTAGTACAAATCAGAAATAATTTTCTAACTATGGCTCTCATACATCTTCCGTTTCACTAGAAAATACAAGCTAGCTATGTGTAGAAGCTCATTTCAGAAGGTGGCTATTTCTATGTATATGGTGATGTGAAAGGCATGTCAAGAAGATGTACATCAGACATTTCTCAACATCATTCAACAACAGGTACATATTCTTATGAATGGATAATCATATGACAATCATCTAAAATGTTTAATGCACTTGTGATTAGTTAGCATCCACCCTAGTTATCTAATATAAGGTTTGTAATTATCGCAGCAGTCTCAGGATTTCAGCCAAGTAGAGTCAATATTGAAGAAACTTTGTACATAAAGTAGATACCTCAGAGATGTATGGTAAATATAAACATTTATAGTTTGTAGAAAAATATTAATTATGATAAAATTTCTTAAGGATGTGCCAAAAATTGCAAGTTCTAATATGTATTCCACTCAAATTGGAAACCCTCCTCACAACATATTTAATTAGCATGCTAGCAGAAATGGGATTTGTATTTTACATGTAAAGGGAAATGCTTTGGAGTCGTGATTTTTTGTTTACTAGAGTGACTGCCATGGATACCTAGTTGTACAAAGTAGCTATTTATTGTATAGAATTAAATGGTGTCCTCAGTGGCGGCTTGACAATTTTAAATGAGACATACACTGAACAAATCAAGTGATTAGAGGCTATGGACAAAAGGAAAATATGTCCTTCCATTCTATTAGAAAGAAACATTACATGAATAAGGGTTGAATTCTAAGGGCAGTTTATTTCAAGTGACTTCTCATTGTATTATTGTAAGGCTTTTKTTAAGTGTAAGTTTTGGACAATTTTAGGMTAAATTGTGCAGTTTTAAAGTGCATTATGAAACTCTATCCATGMAATAGAGTAAGTTATGTTGTGGTGAATATTAGTCAAATATGATTGAATGGCTTGTTAATGTTTAGATCCAAATTTAGAAATGATAACAACCCAATTTGTCTATCATGCCTAAACATGTGAGTTTAATTAGATTAGGTCTATCATGCCTACATGTGTGAGAGCATTAGATTAGTTTATGAACCTAGGTGACTTCATAAGGTATTTGGTAAGGATTGTGAGATAAACACAAAATCATAAATAGGTATTCTAAGATTGTTGTATGAGTCATCAATGAGATTGAATATTGTAGGTTGAACTAAAGAAAGGTAAAAGCTAGAGAATATATCCACTTTTTCCTTCTATTTCCCATTGCGAAATGTACACTGTTTTCAAAATATGCAAAATACTCAGGATATTAGACACTACATTATCACTTTTTACAGATGCAATTAGTTTTCAAACTTGTTTAAACAATTCCAATTTTTCTTTTCAATTGATTTGATTCTCTTTGCATCTTGTAAGATTTCCTTTTGCTCAAAAGGATCATGATATTCAGTTTACCTTTGCAAGGTCACCCATTGTATTGGAGTATTTTAAGGTCACCCTTGTCTAGAATTTTATTTAAGAACTGATGGCCACAAGTAGTTGGTCTTGACTTGTTGAGTCATGTTGAGATCATTTCCTATTTTCAGGTTTTCCTTCCCTGTTCTATCTTCCCAACTTCTTTTTTCCATTTCTTTTCCGTCTTCTACACCTACCCTTGTTTCCCTCTTTCTTTTTTCCTCTCTTCTTTCCCTTTCTAATTACCATACTTAGTCATATTTCAGTGATCGGTGGGTTCGCAGGTTAGCAGGTTGGCAGACCTTAATGTCCATCCACTTTCCCATGTCATAAGTTTGCTGCTACACTTAGCCATTTTTTCAATTTCGCAGGTTCACGGGTTCAATCCCTCATCCTCCAAGTTCTGTGATCTTCACTTTACACCCCAAGTTCCGTGATCTACATTTTGACCATCATATTTGTCGCGGCTTCCAAGCCCCAAAGTATTTTATTCCTTCTGCATGCAAGTCTAAATGATCGCCATTCTACACTTAACATATTTTTGATCGTCTATAACTGCGGGTTTGCAGGTTCCAGGGTTGGCGGGTTCATGAAAAGCTCCATATTCAAACTCGCTCTCATCCATCCCCGCTATTTTATTGACTTTCCCAATATGCATAAAGTGTTGTTTAATGCTAAAAATTGTTGTGCAGGCTCCGAAAAGATCGTCATTAATGGAGAAAGGATCGAGGAATTAATCATTAAATTTCATTAAATCTCCATTTTCTAAGGGATTAAATTATCATCATCTCTCCAAAAATATTTATTTGAAGTTATTATCTAGCTGAAGAAATACTCTCGTCAACCTATGGCAGCATCATCTAGACAACAATTTTGTGGTGATACTTTGAATATCTTTGGTCGTGAAGAACAGAACTTCCAATGGTCAAGAGAATATTCATATTATTCCTCTTCTCCTGCACAGAAAGATGTGATTTGGGCATTTGGAATCACTCGCGTTGGGTGTATTCCTGAGGTTTTTTTATTGTAGATAAATTGTTTCATGGTGTTTGGACAAGTACGTGCCAAGTCAAATAATTATATAACTCCAAGATCATTCTCCTATTTCCCTTTCCCGCAAGCGTTTCACAAGATGTTGAAGCTTTCAAAGTCGATGCTTAATTTCAAAGGAGAGGACTGCATATATTTTTTTAAGAAACATAACAGTGGGCTTGACCTCCTGCCTGAATATTTGGAGAATCCTGCATCTATCCCAGAAGACATAACCATAATCCAGGTTGAGTCTTTTAAAAACCACTATCAATAAATTGCATGGTTGTTTACCAGTTTGACAGGTCAGGAAAGCACTACTTCTATCTATCACATGATTTTATATATTTTGTATTTTACAGTGCAAGAAAGGGCCATCATTGAATGGGGAAAACTATTTTCTATTGAAATCTTGTCCCAATTATTACACTATAAAAAGGACAAAAAATTATTTATGGCTTCTTATTTGATATTTGCTATTGTGTATTGTTGTCAATTCCCAAACTTAACCATAAGTAAGAGGGTGAATCATGAAATAGATCCGATTATCTTTTGGTATCAGTCACTATGGAGACATAAAACCCCTATGTATTTCTATGAGGTTTATAATAATTTTGTTTCAGTCTTCAAAAGGTTGTTGTTGGGTGAAAATGCTTAAAGGATATCTGACCAAGCTAACAGATTCTTAGAGAAAAAAGGAACAATAGAAAAATGAAGAATCACAGTGTATAAGGATATTCTGCTCAAAAGAAAATCCTTCTGTTCTTCGGTATCATGTATCTGACAAACTATTTATTACAGAGGTGACAAGGAAATATAATTTCTGGCTACATTTTTTCCATGAAAAAAGGAAAAAGCAATTTATTCCCCTACCATGGAATATTTGAGATTTCATGTTCAAAAATATAAATAAAATTGACGAGTTTTCAAATCATTTCAATAATGTGAATTTAAAGTATGTTGAAAAGATAAAAATCTTTGATCTGAACAAAATATTTGTAGGACATATGTTTTCTGTGGGATTCGGTAACTCTTTCATAGAGACTATTTTAAACGAAGAAGAAGAAGGTAACAACCAAAGTACTCATGTACATGATGTTGGTGACCTAGAAACATTACTCAGTAGCAATGATTTTTATAAGAAAATGGGAAAAGGTCCCAGTGAAAAAAGTGTTCAATCTCCAGCTGTTACTCCCAATAATACCACATCCTGGAGTAATGATCCAACGACCCACCCAGTTAAAAAAATTCAACAGTAGTTCAAGTGGAGGGGGGGAGAAGAATCCTCCCCCTGAGAAAATTGAGAGTTCACATAAGCTCCCCGTGAGAAATAAAAGGAAGAATGCAGTGCGAGAGGAAGATTATAATCTTATAGAAAATGAAATCCAAATATTTTCTCTGGAGGACATGGAGCTAGAAGTAGATATTGAGAAAATACTTCCCACAATGGAACAACCAGAAAATATGGCTGAACAAAATTATTTATTGGAAGTCGTTGGAAATGAGACCTTTAGTGAAGAAGAATCTTTCACTTTTCAAAGTGTTGTTTTTATAAAGAGTCTAAAACTTTGATCGTAGAAAGAAGTGACCAGAAGAATAAAAGGGAAAGTCTCGCTCATAGGTCGACCTGAAAGACATGCAACCATCCCAAATTTCCAAAATCCATAGGGCAACTGGGGATGCTCTTGACGATTATATTGATGGTTTGGAAGCTGAAAATGATAACTTAAAAGAAAGGATCGGAGAATTTGAAAATTCCTTAATGCCTCTTCCAATCCTAGCAAGTATATTGTCAATGGTTAAACCAACTACACCCGCCATTAAGTTAAATGGATATTCTAACTTACTCACAGGAGTCTGAATTTATGTAGAGAAAAACATTAAAAAGAGAATGCCACTGATAATAGAAGCATGGGAGGTATCAAAAACTATTATTTCTTTCGGCTCAAGGGCACATGCCTTTTATGAGTATCTGCAAGATGATTTAAAGAATAAATAATCTTTCTACGTTGATGTTGTCTTGCCATTTGGAATAAAAGTCTCAAACATGATAGAATTGAAAAGAAGAGAAGAGGAACTTCCTTCTCCAAGTCAAATTAAATAGTTGGATGCTTGTTGGAGAAAAAAGATCAAGATTTTGAATAACATTGTCCAAGCATGCAACGAATCCATAGTAAAAATAGAAGAATTGTTTAAAAGACTCACAGAGATAGATGTGGAAGGAAGCACTGATGAGGTACAAGACCCTAAGTTAACTCTAAACTAAATGTTTATGACAAAGAAAATAATTTATGAACAAGTTGAGATATTAAAGGGGTTATCAGCTGAGAAATTTTCTAGCATAATTGAATATAATGAAGAAGAGATATAATTGGTTGGTTGACTATTCTATGAAAAATCAATATATTGAGGAGGAAATACATGGCATTTCTCATGACTTAAGATACTTGGAAGGTGAATTATTCAATATCAAAATCAAGCATGAAATAAATGTTGCATCAAAGAAAAACTACATTGAAGATTGGTTTAAAAATACAATTGATAAATTAACTAAAGAATGCCAAGAAGCAGTAGTTGAGATGGTTCCTATAACTGTCAATGACAAAATTAAAAGGACAACAGAAAGCAAGTGAAAAAGGGAGAGACCATCATAGTAAGTTTATGTTGATCACATATTTCTTTATTTATCATTTTTTCATCCAGTTACTCTGCTTCTTTGACTAGAAAGGTTTAACCGAAATCTGATAACTCATTCATGTCTTCTTTCTAGGTATTGACACTATGTCATCGCCCTCCGTCTTATTTCCACAACTTAATTCTTGTTTATATTAGTTTTATGGTCCACAGGAGCCCCAATCTCAGTCCTAAGGACAAACGCATTTAAATTTCAAAGCTTTGTAACAAACTCTATATTTTTCAGAAATCCCAAGAGAACTATTTCGGGAACTGTTTTGATGGTGTTTTATAACTCGGAGTTTTGAGCATAAAATATTTGAGATTGATCTATCATTTTATTTATTTGAGCTCCACATGTGTTTACTCTATTAAAATTCTCTTATGCATACAGACCATCTTCTTTTATTTTATGTGATCAAAAATCTTTAGTTTAACTAAGATGGATGTGAGGAAATTTTGTTATTATTTTTTAATATGTGATGTGTGAGGCTCCCGGTCATCTCTCAGGAACTCTCTTTAAAAACAAGACATTTTATTTTATTTTACCACGATCTTTATATTTCTTTGAATATCACGGAGGACTTTCTCATAGTCCTATATTATTTTGAAAATCTAGAATACCAAGAATATCTTGAAACAAAGAGGAGTACCACCTCTATAAAAAATTAGGGGGATATATATCCTTGTGAGGTTGTCGTTTCGGTCCAAATGGATTCAAGAGTCAACAATTCTGAGTTGGACAATTTACTACCAGCTCTGAGATAAGTTGGGTTGTATATACAAAATTTCATAGCTATTTTCAATAAAGATTGGGATCATTGGGAAGTTAGTTTGTTTAATACCTAAAAGTGATTTATGTTGTTTGTCATGCTACATGATTCTTAATATGTATGGAGTCTACTAGTGATTCTTAATCCATATGGGGTCTTCTATTAATTTTGAGTGGAGGATATAAGATGTTTTGACTAGGTCGGTTTTGGGTTTAGGAATTTTTCTCAAGCATATATAGGTTTTTGTATTTAGGTCAGACCCTAAATGTGTTAGTGTGGTCAATGCATGAAAATATCCTCATTAAGGAGGTTTTTGTAAACCTTCGATGTAAATGGGAAGGTTTGACTTCCATTGAAGTAAACATCGGTTGGAGCTCTTTGGACACAACATGCTCGAAGAAAAAAATCTAAGCTTTCATCCATAGTGCTTCGCATTCCTTGGAATGATATTTGCCTAGTTGAAATACATTCATAATATTATTCCTCTGGCCTTTTGGATATACAAAGTCATAGTCATTTAATAATTGGGGAATTGATCTAGATTATTTTGAGAACAACATGAAGGAAGAAATATAACTGAGATATAACAAGGAAATACACATAGATAATGCCAAGAACACAAAAATATAGTGAAAACCAACTTCTATTAATGAACAAGAGAGAAAAACAATGTAGAACACAAACTGGCAGAATGGGGCATCCTATCTCTGAAAAGAAAGAGATGTTGGTTACTCTTCATTCACAACAAGCTTTATATCACACTCCATTTCATGATTAAAGGGCCTCCTTCACCTCAATTATATATGAAAGAGTGAGAGGAGAACAATTCCCATGATGTATGTGGGATAAATTGGACTAAGTTTATAAAATTCCATAGGCATGTAAAATACTAGGACTTCCCGTGTGGTCACCCATCCCAATACTACTCTAGGCTGAGCGTGCTTAACTATAGAATTCTAATGAGATCTAGTGCATTAACGCTATGTTGTAGGTATGTACATAAGACCATTACATGATGTCTGTAATTAACAAATGAAGATGACATTACATTCCATTCCCCACCAAAAGAGTGAATTTCATGGATTATCAAAACCACTGGATCAAAATGGTGATTCAGTGGAAAAGGTGGATGGCCACCAAGATCCATCTGGATCATTCCTCCCCCTTTAGGAAGCAATGGTCCAAATTGTGTCAAGTTCCCTTGGGAAACGGGGAGACTTCTACTAAATTTGAAGCTTGGTGTGTTGCTTGCCTTGTTGAAGAAGCTGTCGTGCTTAGCTTGTTGAAGGTTGTCATGAACCTGTTGTTGGAGGGGTTGAATTTTTTCAACCAATCTAGTTGCATGATCTACAAGAGTATGTGAGGACTCTGTCGATGAATATGCAGTATGAAGAGTATGAAGGGTTATGTTATAACCTTGCTTGATTGGGCAGTGTGGAGCCACCCCGTAGGTGCAACAAGAACATCTTGGTACTCTTCTACAATCTTGTTGATCTGCTTTTGCTAGATACAAAGGTCTTGGGATAATGCTGCAGTGGTTGCAGTTTCCTTATGTTCACCCTCTGATCGGATTGTGAAGAGGCTAAACTTTGCAGTATGAGAGATTACTTTGTGGCATTGTTTTGGTGGGACAATAGTTGAAAATACCTCTGGTATCCTGTATAGTTGACCCCCCAGAGTAACAACGAAGCTACAGGGTCAAGACTCATAAATATCACGACGCCTCCACATATATGGTTGGCCTAATAGAACATCACAGACTTCTAGCATGGAAACATCACATAATACATCATCC
>JASDQU011101294.1:12616-27054 GCA_032191745.1 Picea mariana | reverse complement strand
CTTAATTATTTGTATAGGACTATAATTAAAAAAAAAAAAAAAAATGTTTTTCAACCAACTAACAGATATACCTGTGCGGAGATATGCATGTGTGGAAGTGCGGACAAATCATGAAAGTGAAAATACCCTCACATAAGCAACAATGCATTGCACATTGCAATGTTGAACAATGCACATTGCAATATTGAACAACCTATGCGGGGATACACCTGTGCGAATGTGTGGACAAATCGTCAAAGAAAAAATCTCCGTACATAAGAAACAATGAATTACAATATTAAATAATTAATAATTAATTTATTATTTAATATTAAATAATTAATTATTTGATAAATTGCACATTTCACAGTGAGCATTATTAATAACAAATTAATAAACAATATTAAACAATTAATTATTCAATAAAAAATAAAAAGTTTTTTTTACTTGTATATGCACCACTAACAAACATACATGTATGGGGGATATGCCTATGCAGAGGTGCAGACAAATCATGCTTTGAACAAACTATCACTGCAACTAGACACGACAGGAATCGTTGTTGTCAATCCATAAGAATGCAAGTTGTCCATATTACATTTCTAATAGTAGTTGACATTTTTGCTTATCCATGAGAAGCAAGTAAAAAGTTGTTCAAGATTGCATCTGGGTAATTTCTTGTACAACAATGATTCATGTTGACCACTAACATGAACCATACAAAATTAAGGAAAAATGCAATATGCATTTGCATTGGCATCTTTTTTTGAAATGCAAATATTTTTTTTTTCTCCTTCGTGACCAAACTGCAATTGATCCATTTAACCATTTTTATAACCATCGTATGAAAAATGTATCTCACCATTTCCCTCTATCATTTTCATTTAGATGTGAAGATGCAACAGGTATATTATCATAATAGCATGCAACTGCCAATTTTCCTTGGTATAGATGACACACCCCAAAGACATTTCATTTTATGCTTTGATCAAGCAATATAGGTAGGGAAAAAAATTGTTTTTCTTAAACATTACACTAATTCTATTGGAAATGTCTATGAAACGAAGTAACTACACAAAGCATGAACAACAAATAGTCAAGAAATAACAATGAACTTTTTTCTAACACATAACAATAGCAATGCCAGATGTCAAAATTAGTAGTGTTTCTATGTATTATATTTAACTATGTCTGTTGACCTAGTGCATATTAATAATGAAAGAAATGGACATTTGAGCATGAGATTCTATATATCTAATAACACAATTATTATTTTCTAAGTGTGAAATACATATATTACAAAGAATATAAACATTAATTTTCATGAATACTAGTAGAAAAGAAAATTGCAAAGGAGTAACTGAATGGAATGGATGGCCATATATCATAGTTGAGTAATTTGTCATCTGGCACTAGAATTTTTCTTAGAGGAAGGAGGTCTGGAAGGGCATATGAATAATTCCATAGTTAGCGTGAAATATAGCATTTGATCAACAAATATTTTTATGTAATTCACAAATAAGAATGCATTTTACACAACTATGATCAGATTGTGCTAAAAATTTAACAGGAATTATTGGAATGAATCAAATATATGTGATATTAAAAAATTTGATTCCATAACGCATAATTTGAAATTAAATAAACAAACACTAGAGTAAATCTCAAGACCATACAGTTAAGAGCATGCCAAAATCATAGCATTAAAGTGGATTAGATAGAACTTTTACTTCTTGTATATTACTTGGATTGTGACAACAAAGTGCACAACTATTGTAAATGTGGGCTCCCAAAATCATAGAAACTTGCAAGCATATCTTTTGTTTGCACAAATGTTCATTGTCCCAACAAAACGTCTCATGTTGGCCCTTGACCAAGTTTTGAGGATTCTTGGTCATGTTTGACCTAATTTTAGGACTTCAACAGGCTCTCGAAGGTGGAGTGCAAGACGAAGAGGAGATCGCGGGATATCGGCCCCTTTTAGGACCCTTTTTGGGATTTGGGATTATGTAATGGGTATGGGAATATCGACCCATGGGTTTACCCATGCTTAGGCCTATTTTGTATGTATAAATAGATGCTAAGGTGATGTAGTGAGTATGAATGGCTAAGTGCTAGAGTTGGATTTGTGTGATCAAGAGTTGTAAGTGTTTTGGTGCATACTATGTGTGACCTGCAAAGCTAAGTGAAAGTCATTGTAAGAGACTGTGTGAAGGATTTGTGATATACCCTAGTTAGAAGAAGGAGGATCTGGTGGAGTGCCCGCAGATCTCCTACCTTCTGTGGAGTAGAAATTGGATGATATGTGCCTATAATAATCTTGACCAAAGATAATAAAGAAGAGAAGAGTTGGTGGACGTAGCCCCAGTGTGGGGGTGAACCACATACATGATGTGTTTCTATGATTTGTGCGATGTATTGATGTGATTATGTGTTTATTTTCTTAGTGATTTAATATAGATGAATGATCTATTGATGCTTAGTGCTTAATAATATGGATGGATGTTGGATCTAACTTATATACATGTGATTAGTGCTTGAATCTGCTAGATCTGATCTATTTTGTCGTGCTAAGTGCTACTAGATCCTAGATTTAGTTGTATACTGCGGTCTCTGTAATTAGGGTTTAAATGCACTGTAACTAAGACTAAATATTGATGAATGTTAATTGTTGAGTGCTCTATTAAGTGTTAGAATCACAGATTTGTGTCCCAGCTAAGGTTGCAAACATCTGATTCATGCAACCACCCCTGCCTCTACCTCGAGTGAGACTTCATCTGCTTCGTAGGTGTTGCCGAAAGGGATGGTATTTAGGGTTTTGTTGGTGCGTTGTTGTAGCGTTTAACCCTGGGTCTGCCCCTTTTCCAACATCTCCACACATAAACAACGTCGCATGGAAAATCACAATATTTAGAATCTGCTCAACATGAATCCTCTAATCCAAGTGAAAATCGGTGTCCACCCACCTCTTCTAGTTAGCTCACATACAACTTTCATCTTAGAAGTTACGTTTTTTATCTTGGCATTTACTTTCTATCTTTTCGGGTCCTAAACTTCTCGAGCCATTTTGAGGCCCTAAACAATGTTTCTTGGGCCCACCATAGTCACACTATGGATGAAATAAAGGTGTGAAGGAATAATGTGTATTCCTAGGATATTCCTTTTCAACAGGCCATCGTGCACCTAAAATGGAGATTGTATGCAAAAGTTATGACCCTAGGAAGTTGATGTACCAACCTACCCCAATGAGGCCCAAATGAATTTTGGCGCTTCATCTCCTAGGGTTAGGTTTTTGGATGTCTAGGGTTTTTGCATTCATATTTGATGTAAAAAGGCCTTTAGATCCTCATTGTACTCATATTCTTACGAATGAGCATAGTCATCACATCTCTTCTCAGAGATAAGTTGTCACCATTCTAGAAAGTTTGTTTCAGTCTACATTTTTACAATTTCAACATATTTCTCATTTAATAGAAGTCAAATTTTACTATATCTTTGTTATTATTCAATGTATCTCTATGTTAATATTATAGATCTATGTTTTCATTTCATTATTCTCATAAATATGAATCAGTGGTATCTGAGCAATTGACTCTTCATTTGTTTCTCTATGCATGTCCCCTACAAGGTCAAGATATAAGCAGTTGGGACTCGAACCAGTTGAGACTTTGCAAGATCGGCCTCGCCAAACTCGATGACCACCCATGGGGGAAGAAAAGAGAGATGATGGGGAAATATATCCATTTAAATTATTTCTTGAGGAATCCCTCTTGTGACAAAGGAACAAGATGATGGATAACTTTGTGCAAATCCTTCGACGACTGCTAATAAGCGACGCATCTACCTCAATTAGAGGCACCACCCCATTCAAGGTATAGATCGATTTTGATATATGGACGAGGATGAGGATATAAAGGAGGTGGAGGAAGACCCCCCACTTATTTTAACAATGGAAATATAGGCCATGTGTCAATATTTTGTACCAAACCACACACTCTATGTGGGTATTTTTTGTAGTACCGAGCATGTTTCCAAGGATTGTCCCAACTGACTGAAGAAGTGGGAAGAGAAAAAGGAACACTGCAACATGGTGACTACATAGCCACATAGGAATAAAAATAAGGATGAGGAAGTTGATGTGTGGGTGATAAACCAAGGTGGAGAAAAGACGAGAATATAATTTGAGCATGCTGAAAGCTTGGGTCCAAGGATGGAGGGGAAGATTAGAAGGGCAATGCAACCCCCTCCTGAGTTTTATGTTGCACAATGCACAGAGGGACTTAGAGGAAGAAAGAGCATGAGAAGAGTTGCAACATGTGATGAAAAGGTCGCTCAAAGAGGGACATGTGTATGAGAAGATACAACATGTGAAACAAATGTCGTTGGAGGAATATCGAGCCTATGAAGAGTTGCAGCCTACCACATAGAGGTATTTGGAGGAAGCTCATATGCCTAAGGATATACAACACACGATGCGAATATCATTGGAAGAAGCTCATAGATAAGAATAATTGCAATAATCCAAACAAAGGGAAATAGAGGAGCATGTGTGTGAAGAGCTAAAGTGCATGGTGTGAGAAGAAGCATTGTGAGACATGGGTTGTGAAGAAGAAACAAAAGACCAAGTAAGTAACTTATTGCATTGTTGTTTAAATTTGTTAAGTGATCTTGATGTTGCCAGGAATTTGACACTTCTGTTAGCAACCTGCATGGGGGAAGAAGGGACATATATAGCTATATCATCCCCATGCGAGAAAGGGACATGTTCTAATTCAGTAAACAGAGTGCACATGAAGAGAGTTCAATATGACAGTTGAACTTGGAATCTATGAGATGGACGGTGTCATATTGTATCTAGGATTTGACATGAACATCTTGTCGAAGAAATCATTGGAGTTGATGGGTAAATTCAATTTATTCTGGTTTCCCATTCAAATTCAGTTGGAGAATCAATAGAGAATCTATCATATAGGCCAACTGAAGAATTTCAAAGTGAGAATAGAAGTGGTGTAGACAAAGAAAAATTTGAAGTGATAGAGATCATGGATGACTTTGATCCATACCCTGCCCTACTTAGCATTAAATTTGTTCAGTGATCATGATTTTGTTAGGTAGTTGACCTATTTCTTAGCAACTTGCATGGGGGAAGAAGGGACATATATAGCCCCCTGGCAGAAGGGGACATCTTCCAGGTCAGTAAAAAGAGCATACATGAAGAGAGTTCAAGATGACAGTTGAACATGGAATCTATGAGATGGACAGTGCCATGTTGTATCTAGGATCTGACGTGAATTTCTCATTGAAGAAATCATGGGAGTTGATGGGTAAATTGAATTTGGTATATTTTCTCATTCATCTTCAGTTGGTGAATCAATACAAAATATATCCTATAGGCCAACTAGAGAAAGTCGAAGTGAACATAGAAGGGGTGTAGACGAAGGCAGACTTTGAAGTGATAGAGATCACAGATGACTCTGATCCATACCATACCCTACCTGGCATTGATTGGGCATTCAACAACAATTTCAAGTTGAATCTGAAGAAGAGACATTTTTTTTTTGAGACAAACACCATGTGTGTGATCATGCCGTTAGATCCAAATGAAGGTGACCGATACAATGAGACTGTGAATGAGGATCTACAAAGCTCCATTATTGAAAATATATACTAGAACATGAGGTGTGGGGAAGATTACATCAATCCCAGAATATATGGGGAGATGATTTGGAGGAGTGTGAAGTCATATGATATTGATTCAGAGGAAACCTTGGAGAGGTGAAGTGTAAATTGTATCAAGTCTCTACAAGGTGATGCACAAGCATTACCACTATGGCACGTGAATATGAATTTGGGCCCTATCAATTCAATGGGATAGAATCGGTGGATATTTTCATTATCTGGATGCAACACATTCCTCCCCTCCATTGAGCGCATGCCCTCGATACAGTGTTAATAGGTATACCTTCATAGTGGTGGGTAACACATAGGGAGAAGCTCCATGAATGGAAAATGACTGAAGAGTCTATAAGGGAAAGGTTCAGGAAGGGGTAAGACATTCACCAATACATGTGTTCCTACAAGAGACATTGGGTGGCCAAGCAGCAGCGGGGTGCACAAAACATAGATCTAAAAACTTGGTTTGCTATATTAGAAATCCATTTCTCCTTTTTAGTCTTGCTAACCCCTATTGCATCTCGAATATAATCCCTAGTTTACTTAATGCTTAATGTAGATATAATGTGTGGCTACGAACAAGCAATGTATATGTGAAATGTATTTCTAAGTCTTAATAATAAAAAGGTGATGTCAAGTGATAAGGGGACATGCATAGAGATGGGGGATAAATTAATCCACAAGATAGGGGAGGGTATAGGAGAATTCCTAAGAGGGGTCCAAGGGGGAGAATACCCATGTCTATTAATTCACCCACATTCCTAAATTTTATTATGACCATGTATAAAACTCTAGTTTATGATTGAGTGTCCCCAAATCCAATCATTTAATGCATGTAAGAGGGTGGGTGTGAGAAGTCACATCCCATAGTTATTGGGATCATGGGGTTTGAGTACAATCAGTTTGGGGAAGTGTGTGAGTCAAGAAAGCAAGCCAAAGGAGAGGAAATTTGTATGGGTAACCACAACAGTTTTACACATTGAGTTTTGGTGCATCAACAACATGGAGAGAGAAAGAAAGAGAGATTGGAGCTGGAGAAACCATGGAGGGATAATTCTAGAGCATGTTGGAGCATTTCTGGAGCATATTAGAGTTCATGAATGAATATCCATGTTTCCAGGATTGAAGAGTGAACTCCTATGTGAGTTGCACTATAACAACAAGTGTTTTCCATTGTGGTTGGTAGTTTCCTGACAATGATGTCCCTTGAGTTTCCCAACTAAGAGATTCCTAGTTAATTGTGCCAAAGAGATCCTGATAAATGAATGGGATTCCCAAGGGACTGAGCTCAGTGAAGGGGTACATTCCTTGGGTTGGGAAAGTCAAGAGGAAGAGAGTTGATGGAAAATAGGGATAGTTATAGAAGAATACCAATGGGTTGTGGGTTTTCTGAGTTGTGAGTGTATAATAAGAGACCACCCTCTTTTATGGATTTCTAGCCCTAGTTCAAGGGTGAATTTCTATTGAAATTTGGAACAATGAGTTTATGGTTGGGTGGAACATACATCCCAAGCAACCGATTGCACAAATGTTTATAAAAGATACATGTTTTATCATGTCTATGCTTGTATTATGAGATAAATTGTTGTGCATGAGCTCTGTGTATCAGATAGATTTATATGATGTTGTATTTGAGTTTACTAGTTACATTTCATGTTCAATTAGCATGTTGTAGATGCACTAAATTAATGGTATTGGGAAACAATACATTTTTTTTGTAATTCGTAGTTGTTAATCTAGAGGAAATTAATTGGTTAGTTGAAATTTTGTTTTTATGAGTATTCCACACCATAATGTTCCTCAGCTGGGCTGGGGAATGTTACAAAAATAGATGAGTTGTGTAGGATAAAGGAAATAGCGGTAATTCATTAGATGCTACCATATCTAGATTAACCTAGTGCAGATCCTTTGTGGCAAAAATCGAGGAACTAGATCTGTGTGAAAAATGTGTCACGACCCACCAAGGGTCACTGTGGAAGATTAAGATTTGGTGAACTAATGCAAGGGTGTTTAGGAATCATGCATGGTGCCCCCTAAAGAATAAGACTTGTGCATGTATTGATCCATCAACATCATATTGAAAGATTCTACAATGAAAACTTTTGGTGGTAATAACGGTGGATGTGATATGTAGTTACACCACATAGATTTACTCTAATTTCATAAATATTGAGTCATTATTGCAATTGTAAGGGGATTGATTTTCCCGATTTAGAATTGATGAAGAGTTAATTAAGACAATCGGAGAAAAGAATGAAATTAAGGACATGGATACAAATATTCATACACCAAGACAATTCCAATGGAGAGAGTTAAAGGGGATTATCGGTCAACTAATAACAAGGACCGACTAGTAACTCCAAATCCAACTGGATGACATGCAACATTAATATCACTGTACTATTGGGTGAAAAAACTTTTTGGAATCATTGACTCTCTCTTTTATCCCTAACTACTCGGCTCCTAGAATGTTCTTCCATTCATATTCCCACATTGGAAAGAGAAACGAAGCACATAATCCCTTTGGCTACTTACCAGGAAAGTTATTTTGTGTTGTTGAACCCCATAATGGTTTCATGCTTTCAAAACACAACTTTAGATATTACAGTCGCCAACACCCAGGATGGATTCCTTAAGTAAACCCCATGCAAGAAAGAAGGCCAAAGCGATAAAATAACAGTCAGTTGTAGAACCAGTGATAACATATAGAGTATATTTTTAGGGGTCAAATTTGGGGAAAGTCCCACTACTTAAATATGCACATTATAATGTGAGTGACCCAAATCAATTCCTAGAACTTCAATTCGACAAGTATTCATGCATTGTACAAAAATAATATGTTATAGAAAAGGTGGTTACTCATAAGTGGGCAAGGTCCCTGTGAAAATATGGCATCCTTACATTTCTTAATTGCCCACATTTTGTTCGATTCACAACAATTCAAGAATGTGTTTTCTTCCTCCTTACTAAATTACATGGTGGTTATCTATGTTTGGACAATCCCTACCTCATTGACCATGATATGATGCATAGGGTTTCAATTTTCCCCACCTCTAATGAGGATTCATCCATTACCATCAAATAAAAAGACATAGCACAAGAGGAATTCTACACTTGGTTTGGGACATGCAGGGGGAAGTGTGGGGTTGTTATCCCCTAAATTAATGATTTGTAAGTTAGATTCACAACACAATTACTATCTTTCAAGCTCATATAGAAGTGTATAGAGGATGAATTCACCCTTGGTGTCATCACCACCATTGAACGATGTGTTGGAGGAGTTCATATGGCCTGGGATCAATACTTGCTAAATGAGCTTATCAACAACTTCTTGGATTCTTAGGATTGGGGAAAGGATTTTCATTACAGTTGGTAAATCCTCTTTCTTGGCATGATTTTATGGAATCCACCACCGGGGCATGATGAGGAAGTGGTGTGCACCCCCTTATTATTTTTCCCCTCTTCCTGACTCTCCAATACTTGAAGGACCCAACAATCCAAGTCGACATCACAAAGGCTTTCCAAAAATGGTTCACAGAGTTTATCATTGCCTCTGATGCGAGGGTCCACATCCCAAAGTGGATTTTGACCAGGTGTAGTGATTATATTTATTTTCCACGTGATTTCCATAAAAAAATTATTTATCCTTGTACATCCAATGACAAGGCTGAGGCCAAGCTCCCCTTTTGCATTACCAAAAAGGAAATCTTGGAGGGTGTTGTAGATTAGACAACTGACTACCAGCCTCCAATTACTCAAGTACACACCCATTTCAAGGTAAAAACAAAGGATTGATGAGAATATAGATAGGTTTTGACTATGGCTTTATGTTGAGAAAAATATTGTGGATCAAGTACGCAAAACCATGATTTCATTGAGCAAGAATCATTGAATTCAGAGGATAAAATGTCAATCACAAAATGGTCTGGAATGGATGAATATGGGGTTTGGAAATGGAAATGGTCCTCCAAAGGTCAAGGCTTGCCCCTTATTAGCCTAGACACGTGGAAACTATAGAAATACACAAGGAAAAATTAGCCAATCACATATAATTACTCATTGTTTTAGAATAATCATATGCATAGGTTCATCTTCTCGAACAGGCACAACCCAAGGCTCAAGCACTGCAAAATCTCAAAGTGGTCATCAAGCGTCTTCAAGTTCTGGAATCACAAAATATATCTCTTCGTACCAAGCTTAAAAAATTAACACTAGAGGATTTGGAGATGAAAAATAATATTGTGGTGGCCAAATAATCCATATGTGATGGTGAACAAACTAAAGTATTTTTCAGGATTGGTCGAATACAGTTTCACATGATGGAACCATTTTCAAAATCCACCGAAACTTAGCTCCATTGATGACAATGTTTGCGCGGACAAAGTAGAGGTCACTCAACAAAAGAGAAGTTTGGCATCTCTACCTCTAGGTGAGCACCAATATATGATGACAAGAACTATGAACAAGACTAAGAAGATCACTGTAGCATGCACTGAGAAACAAACAATTTCAGAGATAGAAAAAAATGTGGTCGATAAGGCCCAAATATTTTATACTCAATTGATAGCCACACAAGCTGTCACTGCTCCCATGATCAAGAAGATGGATATGATGGATCTAAGAGCTCCTTAGGATATGATGGTTGATGCAAATGAAGTTGTTCAAATCATCCATGAACTTCATGACACCATTTATGAATCTGATAATTGGTTCAAGGAGTTCCTTCAAGAACTCATGAAGATGGTTCCTTTTGTCATGTCAATCACTCCATGAGGTCATTGGCTCAAGGGTGATACAAATAATAGTGGTGGGTGCCTTTTGGTACCCAAATTTTTGGGATAAAGATTGTGCATGCACAAACATAGTTGTGCATGCATTACATTTTTTCACACACACTAGCAGCTACACAATGGATGACATAAGGTCTGTGCACCAGTATGAAGTTATACTATGCACACTAAAAGTCAATAAGATATTGCATGCATGTTGGAATCAAGAAAAGGATCTTTGGTAAATATTCACAAATGATTAACTTAGGAAACATGAGATATCCTGGAATATTTAGGGGATGAGTCGACAAGTTAGTTAATACTACCATGACTCCAAAGAGTATATGTGGACTACATACAGGTGGCAGAAGTAGGTGGGACTGGAAATCAGTAGAGAGAGTGGAGCAGAAATGGAAGTGAGAGAGTGATGGAGCAGACAAGGAAACAAAATGGGAACAATGACAATATAGAGAATATGTTGTTGTTTCTAAGGAGTTTTCTATTGTTGTGGTCGATTGTTATCCATTCAGTGGGTTCACTCTGAATTCTCTCAATTGAGAGATGAGTCTGGTGATGTTTTGTAAGAATATGTTTGTTAGTCTAGTTTTTCACATACATGTAGAGTTTGAGAGAGGGTGCATGACACCTTGTAATGAACTATTGTGAGAATGTATGAGAGCGCGGTGCATTTTTTCTAATAAATGACGATTCTCTTGGTCCATGTATATGAATGTTTGAATGAATAAAATATAATCTGTAGCTATTCGTGCCATGTACTATGTTGATTATGTGTCCAATGAATGTATGTGTTAATGTTACATATTGTTAATATTTATGAATATTGCAATGGAATGTATGAATGTCAACCCAAGTGAATTCCCTGTGTATTTTAACCCTTCATCATTGACACAAGACCAGATTCTCTATATGATTTGGATGACATCTCAGGTGAGACCTTCTTCAGTCTTTGGCTAAGGATTGATACGTCGACACCTTGGTTTTTTTTTTGTCAACTCTGAATGAACCCTCGGTCATCAACCCCCCAATGTTAAGAAGGATGCGCACAAGCGATCCGACACAAATATAACACCATACACATCCAAATGAGAAATATCAATATCTAATTCATTAATATAATTAGCTAAAATGGAAAACTTTACCATGTACTTACATTGCAAACACAAGTCCTTTTTCTTTCTAAGACAACCTAATGACTAGGGTTCAGAATGTGCAACTATAGGTAGATTATGATTTTGCACTACAATTTCTAAGATAAGATTTAGTTTCCTACGAGAAGAAAGAATCCTGGTCACAATATCCTTCTTTTTTTAGATTTTGATGGAGAATAGTTTTTCATTCTCTATAGATCCTCAATGCACAATTTCTATCAAATAAAAACATTTGGATTCAATTCTAGGTATTGTTATGTCTTTATTTTCTTATTTTAATACACTCAACTTCAAGAAGTTCTCCAAATGTAGCATCCAACATCCATCTTTAGAATGTCATCTTCTCTTACAATACCTGTAATGGAAGATACTTCTTCTTTGGCACACTCTATCCCTTGGGTAAATTAGATTTAGTCTTTTGTTTCCCACTCCATATGAATTGTCTCCTTTATGCACTACATTTATTAATGATAATTTTCCTTTGATTAGGGTTTATGCCTATAGAATTTTTAGACTTATCTAATTGTTCTTATGTAATTTATTAATTTTTCCTTTCAAAAAGCATCTTCAAGAGTGTGCATCTCAAACATATAAATATATTTATGAATTGGTGTGATCAAGCCACCAATGAACTTGGAAACCAATTTGGATTCTTTATATATCATTATGAAAATAATAATATAGTGGTTAAATTCTTAGATATAGGCATCTATTGTGTAACTACATTGGATTTATGGCATAGGTGCATCTATAGTTTTTTCCCTTCCTTCTGATAGTTGAAATGATATGATTTATTCCTTATTGAGACTTTAAACTCATCCCATGTCAAATTTATTGTGGCACCAACATTTGTTTTTCTTACATTAATTCTCCCACCATATCAAATATTTTCCTTAGATGCACAATATTTCGAAGGAAACATGATCCTATACAATTGTGGTGAACCCTACACAAGGAATCTAGCTAACATCAATTTGTACAAAGATTGCAAATTGAGCGAAGGAGAGAAGAGATGAGAGAAAAGAATCAATAGAATTGTATTCCCTAATGAGAGAATGATTAATTACACATGACATTCTCTACATGGCTAAGTAAATTCACCATAATAGTGATATAGAGAGATATAGACACTGACTGACAGAAACTGAAGTAATTTGCCACATAGTCCTAGTTAATTGATCCATACAATCATCAATTAACTGAGTCACACGTGTGGAAGTGAGAGAAACACATGAAACTACTGGTGATAAAACCAAGGTTTCCATGCATGAGTGACTTCCACTAGTCTAATTGAGTGTAACTAACTATGAACTGAAGAGGAAAGCTCTATTATGTAGGGAAATATTCTCTAGAGAGAATATTCTCATCTAAGGAAGTGTTTTCAACATTTAACTATCAACCTTAGGAAAATAATTACCTAGGTGAGTGTGCAATATCTCCAACACCCCCCTGAACACTACTAGGGTGTACATGATGAATGGGTCCCAGAAACCAAGACCATGTTAGGTACCCATTTTATAGTTCATCTAAGAATGAAACACTGAAAAAATAGAGGAAAGAGGGAAAACCTCATGGGAAAACCCCCCCCTTAAAGTACAATGTATCAAAAAAGAATAAGGAAAGAAAATTAGTTGCTAAGAAACTATGTCCTTCACTCTAAGATGATCGCATAGAAGGTGGAACTTTTTCTTAGTAAATGTCTTGGTGAATATGTCTACAGTATGTTCAGCGGACGGATAGTACTGCAAATTGATGATCATGTAATCTACCGAATCTCTGATGTAGTGTATATGGATCTTGATGTGTTTGGTCTATTGTCGTTGCACTGGGTCTCTCTAAAACTTGAGAGTACTATGATTGTCACACAAAATGACAGTCAGAAAATGAAACTGTATGCCAATTTTAGTGAGGAAGTTCTGAAGCCAAAGTGTCTGAATAGTGACGTTGACTACTCTTCTGTACTCATCCTTTTCTTATGATATATCAATATCTAACTACATTTTTCTCGACCAACAGATGGGACTGAAACCAAAAACAAGCATATACCCATATTTGGACTTATGATTTTTTCTATCACCATCCAAAACAGAATTAGTGAATCCCATGAGATCCAATGCACAACCTGATACATAGTGGATCCCATAACTTATGGTGCCCTGAACATATCTAAGGATGCACTTGGTAGCCTTCCAGTCTAGCTCATGCGGCTCCTGCATGTATCCAGAAACTACCCCCACTGCATTTGATAGATCTAGACGAGTGTGGGTGAGATATAGAGGGATCCCCACAAGTTGTCAATACAAGGTATTGTCCACCACTTATGTATCCATGTCATCCTCAAGATGTACCCCTGACAAAAAGGGTGTGGTTGTCAAATTGTAGTCGTTCATATGGAATCTAAGCAATAGATATCGAGCATACTTATTATGAGATATCTTGATGACTGAAGCATCCTGACTAATCTAAAGACCAAGGAATAATGCATTGGACCCATGTCTATTTTTATTCCTAAAGTCTGCACCTCACTACTAAAGGGCAGAGCTAGGCCACCTCAAGTTTTGGAATGATTTGTTTTTTATTAATTAGGTTTGTTGGTCAGATAATGGATAGGTTTTCAATATTAGAAACTTGGTTGGATTGGAAAAAAAGTATGACTGCAGATTCCTCTTAGCTAATGGCATACATTTTAATGAATAGGTGAGGATATGAAAAGATAAACAAAGGAAACAATAACAAGCAAAATAATGAGTGACCTGTTACATTAGAACTAAGACTCAAAATGATATTCTAAGTCCTAAACAAATATCTAGATGAAAATCATCCAACATGATACAAAATAATTGATCTT
>JASDQU011101292.1:13127-29750 GCA_032191745.1 Picea mariana | reverse complement strand
TTTACCTCCTTATATGCAAATGTATGCAGTTGTTAATGTTGAGAATTTGAAATTATATGAGCCTCCTTTGATTGATGATCAAGGAGAACATGCTCAGATTCCTTCTATAGATGATTTCTCCCCAAAATATCTTACAGAACTGCATGAAGACACAATCCTTGACAGGAGAATGAGAACTTCAAAATGAGGAAATGTGGAATATCTTGGAATTGGTCTTAAAGGCACAAATCCAAGAAAGTGGATTGAGGTTGGAAAGGTGAGGGAACTATACCCTCATCTTCAGATGGACTGAAAATAGTCTTTTGGAGGTCCCAAAAGCTTTCCAATGGGGAGGTGTGATCTAGGGGATCAAATTTTGCTCAAAATTCAAAGTGCTCGAAATCACTTCAAATCGAACGAGTGTGTAGGCATCATCGTCGAGAACCCACGAAACTCATTTGGGTTCAAATGGATGTCATATGAGTGAGATATCGCATTCTGTTCAAATCGTCAAACATGTAAAAATAATGTGTTGACTGTACAGTCCATATAGTCCGTACGGATGCTGATGTGGCAGGGCCATACGACATGTGGCAGAGCCATATGACACGTGGCAAGGCCATATGACACATGGCATGGATGTATGACATGTGGCAGGTGTTGGTTGGCAGTTAGATGACAAATCATTTCTTGACATGTGGCATTGGTGGCAAAAGGATTGGTGACATGTGACCCAAACAAGGGCCACCACGTGTCACCTTGGATAGGGTATAAAACTTATGTAGTTGGTAGGACTTGACCCCACGACCTCCGGGTAGGGGAATATCCTTGGGAAGGGATGCCCAACTGGTGTGCCATCGTTGATTCTTATTATAAAAATCATTTAAATTTTATTTGAATTGAATTATGTTGTGAGTTAGGTGCGGTTCGGGCCGGGGCTTAGCCCCGACCCCCAGTCATATATATATGCCATGTAACCACCGGTGCATTTTCATTCCTACCCTGTTACCATATGTTTTAAAACCTTGGCCCCTTTTTTTATGAGCACGCGGTCATATGGTGACCCATATGTCCACGGTTTTGGCAGTTAGGAGCTAGGCACAGCCTAACCGTCCTATAGTTCGCACTATTTTGTGGTTGCACCCGGTGCTAGGTTTTAACACAAATATGCGCGTCGGGGCTAGGTCAAGGAGGCATAGGTGCATTTTGGTGATCCAGAGACAACAAGTTTGAAGGGGAACTTCCAGGAAGCCTATCTTCTTCAATTTTTGGCCAAACGAGGTGCCGAAAAACCCTAGCTAAGGTTTTTTGGACGTTCTGAAGCCATTGGAGCCATCTATTTGGAATTTTGAGCATTGCAAAGAACATATTTTATTGCTTTGAGCAAATAATACAAAATATCCATTGGAAGCTGGACCAGGAGATGTAGCCCAAGAGAGGGGTGAACTCCTTTATCATTTGTTGTGTTATGTGTTTTCTGTTCACTGTTATTTGCTACTGATTATATGCATCTTGAATGTGTAATTTCTATAATAGTTGTTTTTTGAAAAATTGATCCATTTGCATAAGAACACTTGAATCAAAACTTGCAAATATTTTCAATATTACAAGT
Source organism: Picea mariana (assembly GCA_032191745.1). NCBI lineage: Eukaryota > Viridiplantae > Streptophyta > Pinopsida > Pinales > Pinaceae > Picea > Picea mariana. Next base: position 28,159 of record JASDQU011101292.1, on the reverse strand, counting down.
CTTTATCATTTTCAGATCATGGCATTATGCCAAAGACACGGGTATGCAAATGCGATTAATATAACACACAATGGTAACATCCTTCGATGTGAATTTAATGAGCCCAGAGAAGGTAAGCTCAGTGGTTTTTCATCTTTAGAGAGCCTGAAAAAATGTAAAAGGAGACTCCACTAAGGTACCTTTTTCAAAGGTAGTCTGGTCGGTTTAAAAAAGGGGTAAACTAGCACCGAAAAGACGTCTATTCAAAACCATTTTAACGAGTGTGATAAAGACAAGATCACTCGACCATTTTTTCATTTTTAAGGAGTTTGAAAAATGATTAACTATGGACTACTTCAAGAATGTTCTTCTGGACCATTTTAACGAGTGTGAAAGATTAAGGTCACTCGGTGATCTTTTCAATTTTAGGGAGTCTGAAAAGAGATTAACTATGGACTCCGTGGGGATTTCTTTATCGTACTTTTAGTCCCTCAGGCCTGAAAAAGGGTTAAAATGATACCTGAGAGTACTCTTCTAGAGAACTGAAGTTCCTTAGAGTATACCTTTGTTCTTATAGTTGACCGTCCAGGCCGAAAAGGGTAAACTACTACCAGACAGATGTGACTTCAAATTTTAGTTTAACGAGCATGAAAGGCCACAAGATCGCTTGACAATATTTTCATGTTTAGAGGGTCTGAAAAGGGCTTAAAAGAAGACCCGTTATGTTTTTTGGGAGTCCCGAGGATGAGGTCAAGAGTGAAAAGGAATCATGCAAATGAGGCTCAAACTCATAATAAGGAAAAACAACAAGGACTCCCGAGCCTACATTCATTAGTGACAACATGGACACCATAACGCAACCAGGATCTACCTAGGGCATCCATGTTCTGGTAAGCTCTACCACCAAATCATGACACTTCTAAAGTAGCAATGATGGTTCTGTGTCGCAACCTAATGGGATCGATCCTATGAAAAAGGGATAAAGACAATGAGATACAAAAGTTAGGGTGGAAACCTAACCTACATGCTCAAGTTGTTCATCTGAGGTTTTTCCACGGACCATCAAAAGTTACCCAAAACTCCAAAGAAATGTCCTGATACCTGATCATACCCTTCCAACACAACTCCTGAATCACTCTAAATGGTTTTTGGTTTAAAGAAAATGATAAGGGGTGCCAAAAAAATGACAAAAAGGGGCCAAAAAGTCTATAAATAGAAGCTGGCAACTCATTATCACCATTGCTGATTTGGAAATTGACTCTGGAGAAAAAAAAACCCTTTGATAAAAATGGTGATTCTGGGAGCTACAGTGGATGAAACGACCATCTGTCTGGACCAAGTAAGTATAAACTCTCTCCTCTTGCAATTTAAATATTTATTTATTCTTTTGGTTTCAAGTTTTGGGGGGGCGTCGACCTTCAAAAGGTCGGCCCTAGGTCCACGCATGTTGTATTATGACAAGTCGTGTGTACATTTGGGCAAAGAAAAAACTGCATGCGTGTACACGCGACTGTCATCATTACAGCCCGCATGGACCCCCTTATTTAAAGATTTTTTTTTTTTTTTAAATAAGGGTTAACTCTCTTGAACTTGGTGTTTTGCAGGATGTATGTTCACTGGAGGGAAAGAGAGCATGAGGAGGTTAGTGAATTGGTTGGGGAAGACCCCAATGTTGTTGTTGCCTTAATGCAATGTGGGATAATCACTTTCTTCCTATGTCCTTTTATACGGGCACAACCTAGGCTACTGAATTCCTTGGTTGATTATTAGCATCCCGACGTAGAGGCCTTTATGTTAGAGGGGTAGTCATTGGTGCCTACGACAAAGGACATATATTTTCTAACTAGACTCTCCAGGAGAGGGGAAGCAACCAATTTTTAGACATTTCCTTCGAGGCCTCATAACATATCGAAATTGATAGGACTTTTTGTGAGGCTGGTACAGATTGATCGAGCTCACAGGTGCCCATAAGCAAGATCACAGACTTATCACTGCAGGCTATTATGTTGCTTATTGGGAGGATAACTGGTTCTATGGCTCTACGTCAGGCATCCCATGCACAGATGAACTGTGCAGTCCAGTGCTTAAATGCACAAATATTTGACTGGAGCACTACACTGCTAGATTGTATGAAGAGGCAGCTGATAGATTGTTAGTCGCGAATACAGAGGAACTTTAGGTTCAGGACGATTCTATGCTCTTTCTTCTTTGAAATAGTTTCAAGTTTCAGTCCTTGAGTGGTGGTATGAGGACATCGGGCCTCTCTTCCTACAGTTTGTGGATGAGCAGTGTTACTTCCACGACAGGGTGGTGGAAGGACCAATGAGTCCTTTGATGATAATTTCTTCGCTTGGTTGTCGCGATAGATCCCAGTCATAGAGGATTACCCTTATGCTAGGATTGATTTCTCAAGAGATCCTGAGATACCAGTACCTCCTAGTGAGGAGCGAGGAGAGATGGGTAAGTCTGCATCGTTGGTTTTTTTTTTTTTTTTTTTNGTGAAACATATGTAATTTTTATGTTGTTTTTTTTCTTATATATCATTTTTTTATACCAGAGTATTTGATGGATATGTGTCTATTATGTGTAGATGTCGGACTAGTGCGACCTACGGATTATGTGAGGAACATATGTCATCCTCAGCCAGGGGTTGCACCTGCCGCCGCAGGGGGACCAATAGTAGTAGGAGAGCTTCCAGCCGGTGAGGCTGAGAGGGTTTTGAGACGAGTCGAGCAAAACTTTACCTTGCTCACCCGCACAGTCCCTATGGAAGATATTGAGGATCTACCACAATCTATGCAGCCTCATGTAGTGGGGGTACCACAGATGTGGGTCCAATTGTTTTGGCATTTGGAAAATGATGTTGATCATTACAACAGGGCCCACAGGCCCTGCCCTTAGTTAGCCTATACTTTTTACGTGCCGAGAGCACTACTTGTATATATTTTCTTTTTGAGGGGATAAGCCCCATGACTCATTACTGGTCATACTTTTGAGGCGCTTGCATCCACCTACGTACTCTGATGATCATGATATTATATATGGATTTTTATGTCTTTTTGTGTCTTATGGATCATATTTACCATTAAAATTGTATTTACATGTTTATGTGTATGTCCTTTCATATGTGTGCGAGATGCCAATCTAAAATTTGATTATCTAGAGTATCTATAATTTGGTTTAATCTCCTAGGAACATGAAAATATGTAATATAATCAAATTTTCGTTCTAAGAGATGTACCCTAAGGAATCGTAGACTCTATTTAACTAATACACAACCAATTGAGCATCTAAATAGACTCGAAGATGAGAGATACCAAATGACAGGGTGTCACGAAGAAACTCAATAATTGAAATGTACTCGACGACATTGTTTGTGGTGTCACCTAAGCATATACCTCCAGAGGATAATAACTGGCCTCGAGGTGTAAAAATTACCCAAACTGTGGAGGCAAGCCTCCGAGTGTGCCGACTAGCACCATCTACGTACCCAATGAACACCTTGGATTCACTTGACATCTTCCACAGTGACAAAAGATAAGATAAAAAATGACATGTCCATAATACTAAAAGAAACTAGAAAGTAATAGTACAAAGACTATACATATGTTACAAAAAGTTACCCATGGTGACCTACCTATGAGTAATACTTCTTGAGGTAGAGCCCATTTCTAGGCTCTGCCAAAGCATTCCCTTCAAATTCAACCAGATGATAAGCTCCCTTTTTTAGAACCTCTTTTATGATGAAAGGTATGAACCCCATAGGTTTCAATTTTCCTGCCCCTAGGGGGTCCTTATCTTGGTCATAGACCAGGACAAGGTCACCTTCAGAGAAAATCCGAGGATGCACAAACCGATCATACTGACACTTGAATTTATGTTTGTGAGCCTCGTTGGCTAGGGTTGCATCACGACATTGCTCATTGAGCCGCTCAAGGTATAATAATCATTCTTGAAGTGGAGAAGTGTCTAGCAATAATTGTACGACCAACTTTAGGGACAAGATCTGACATTTGATTGGCAAGACTGCTTCCAGCTTGTAAACGAGTTGAAAAGGTGAGAAACTAGTTGCAGTCTTAACAGACATTCGGTAAGCCCATAAAGTTGAGTATAACATCAAATGCCAATTTGACTTGGTTGATTTGATCGTTCATTGTAGGATGGTATTAAGAGATTTATTTACAGCTTCCACCTGACCATTTGCTTGGGGGTAGTAGGCTGACGAATGTTCTTGCCACAACCCAAGCTTTGATGTTAACTTGGTCATCATCTGGTTCTGAAAGTGGCTGCCATGGTAAGTGGAAATCTCTCTTGGGATGCCAAACCTTTCTATTATCTGGTTGAATAAAAAGAGAGTCGTATTCTCTCCATCATATTTAAACATTGGCATAGCTTCGACCCACTTCGTGAAGTATTCTACGACTACAATGATATAACGGTGCCCCCTTGCCGAAGGAGGGTTGCATGTAGTGTAATCAATCCCCAACTTGGTGAAGGGACCAATTGTGGTGATAGGAAACATGGGAGCAGGATGTGACCTCATCTTTCGAGAGAATATCTGACACAGGTGGCACTTCTTGACCAATTCAATACAATCTTTGATTAGTGTCAGCCAGAAGTAACCTGCTCATAAAATCTTTTGGGTTGTTTCCAACCCAGACAAATGACCACCACATGCTCCGATATGGAAATCATTAAGCACGATAAATGCTTCTTCATGAGTGAGACATCGAGGTAGGATGCAGTCTACACCTCTTTGATACAACGTATCATCGAGTATGAGATAATTATTGGCCGGATGGCATATACATTGACGCTCATTACGAGAAGTAGATGTGGGGCACTTCAAAATCTAGAGATAGATAAGTATATCTTAGTACCAGGGATCCGAAGATGTGATAAAAAACATATCTCCTCTGATAGGTGACTCTTTGGGCACAACATCACCTGACTCAAGTGGAATTTTCGAAATAAGTTCTGCGAAGACCAGTGACCTTTTTGATTTTGCTAAAATGAAATCTAAGTCAAATTCCTAGAGGATGACTATCCATCTACTGATATTTCCACCTATTACCCATCGTGTCAACATGTACTGAAATTGATTCACAACAACAATGATGGTGGTATTGTGAAACAAAACATAATAATGGAACCATTGAACAACATGGACTACAGCCAACACAAGTTTTTCGATATGAGAATAATTGAGTTCCGGTCCTACGAGGCCTCAGCTCTAGTAATAGATCACATATTCTGAAAACAAGTCATCTTCTTGAACTAAGACCATGCTGATGGTTGACTTTGCTGTAGCCAGGTACAATAAGAAATCTTTGTTATAGTTAGGTGTCTGAAGCAGAGGGGCAGTTGTGAGGGCATGTTTCAATGCATCGAAAGAGCATTGAGCGGCATCGTCCCAATGAAAAGGAGCGTATTTCTTTAGTAAGCACATAAATCCCTTTTTGATCTTGGAATAGTTGGTGATGAAAAGTCTTAAAAAATTCGCCTTACCTTGTAGACTCTAAAGTTGAAGGATTGTGCACAGGGGAGGCAAATAAAGTATTGCCTCAACCTTGAGAGGATCGACCATGATCCCTGTTGTTGACACTATGAAACCTAACAAACGTCCTGATGTATGAAAAAGCTGCACTTGTTTGGATTCAAGGGAATCTGGAAGTAGAGACAATGCTCAAAGATAAGTCGGAGGTGTGTAGGATGATCCGTTCTCTTGCAAGATCAAGATGCTAAATCATCTAAATAGGCCTTGACTATATGCTTGAGATCATGGAAAGAAAAATACATGGCCCACTGAAAGGTCGCTCCAACATTTTTTATTCCAAAGGGCATCTTACCCCATGGACAAATGAATGTCATTTTCTGCTGGTCTTCGGGTTTGATTTGTATTTGATTATATCCCGAAAAACCATCCATGAAAGAGAAGGCCTCGCAACTTGCACATTCATCAATTATCTGGTCGATGAATGGTGTGGGAAAATTATCTTTTGGACAGGCCTTGTTCAAATCACAGAAGTTCGTACATACACGAATCGTGCCCTGTTTCTTATTTATCGGCACATTATTTGACACCCATTGGGTCAAATGGATAGGATAGATAAAACCGAATATTAGCAGTTTCTCAACTTCAACCTTAATGGCTACTGCTTTCTTGGGATTAACTAGACGAAGCTTCTGCCGAACAGGATTGGCATCTGGATAAGTTGTGATTTCATGTTCAACTATTTTTGGATTGATGCTTGGTATTTCGTCATAAGACCAGGAAAAAATGTCGCAGAACTCTTTAAATAGATCTGTGTAGATTTGAATCTCTCTGGGGGAGCAGTCAGATCCGACGAAAACATTCTCCACGACACCAGAGGTTTGGGAGATATTGATCAATATGGTTTCAGCGATGGTTTCCATATTACCCTTGGCATAAACCTCATGCGTAGCTAAGGGATTAATAGGACACGACCTATCTCTAGTCATAGTCAAGGTGAATTCTCCAGTTTAGATTCTTCATAACTCTGGGAGGAAGTATGATCTGTGATGAAGATCATCCCAGGGTTTGTCCGGACTAGTCATTGCTTCAGTTACTACTTCGTCTGAGGGAAAAACTAAGTCTAATGAATCAGTGTCAGCGAGAGAACCTTGAGCCCAAATAGGCTCTAGAAGTGGATCTAAATCTTGTGTGGGAGTTGGATATGTGTCAGCCGAAGCTTGTTGGACTAAAGAGTATGCTACTTCAGTTGCAGACAAAGGCATGGACATTCCTGGGTTCCCTGTCCCTTTCATCATGGCCGATGGGGAAGGAAGTATCCACAGATCGTTGAAGTAAGTCGTGCGAAATGATGAAACTTGGAAAACTCAACCTTATGGTGGTCGGATATGAATTTGACATCGCCTTGAGGGGGTGGTTAATCTAAGGTACCCATCAAACATGGGCACAAACCAACCCCTACATTGACTACCCCTGGTTGGGGATTATCAATCATCAGGACCGTAGATACCCCTAATGAAGGGTCAGGTCTAGAGAAAGACAATTGATCAATTGTCACAATCCAGTCCTTGTGTGGAAACAACAAGACCCAGAAAACTGTAGCAACCACTGCTTGCATGGCATAAGTCCAACTCCTTCCTAACAAGAGATTGTAGTCAAGGGACACGTCGACTACTTCCACCTCAATGCACATGGTCTTCCCTCCTAACTGCATGAGGAAAGAGGGAATGATACCATGTGGCTAGAATGAATGACCGTTGAAAGCCATGAGAAGAGTAGGTGATGGAGATAAAATGGGTTGGCCAATGGCCTTCCAACATGCCAATGACATAACACATGCCGACGGACTATTGGTGGGTACCACCGAGTGAAGGGGACGAAGGAGGTATATGACCTCCCCCATAAGGGAAAGCATTAAAACGAGCTGAAGTTCCCCCCATGTGGCCTTGCAGAGGAGCATTAGAGCTCCCTGCCCCCAGACCTAAAGTCTGTGAAGTGGATTAGGAAAGTACAGGACTTGTACTTGAGCTAAGCATCCTGTATGAGAATAGAGGGCTTGTTGTACTAGGTGTGAAAAGAGTTGTGGCTGGCGCCATAGATGGGATCAGGCCACTGTGCGAGGTAGATGTGATCGAGACCATGGTGGCTCAGACTGGTGATGTTGGGTTAGGAGGGGGAAATTCTCATGTGGTGAAAACCGTAGTGGGAATTGAAGAATTCCCAGAAGGAGTGACAACATTTGTTTCCATTGCTACGTGTGACACTGTCTGGCACTCATAAGGGTGAATCAGTACGATGATGGGTGCAGAAAGATCAGTGATTGGAGTTTCATATGGACCAAGAGCTTTCACTCCAAAGTCTAAAATGGTCGTTTTCTCTGGATGTTGGTCGGGTACAATTTCTTGTAACCCGGTCACTTCAAAAGACCCTTGTTGGTCTAGCTTTTGCCTTAGTGGTGGTAGAGGTGGCTCCAATGTAACCGGTGATAGGCCCAGAAGCCTTCATGACCGATGGAGCTCCTGATCCTCCACTGTGTGAGAATATCAAAGTCACCCTAGGGATTTATATTCATTAAAAAAACAACACACACTAAAAAATTCCCTCCAAGATAAAACAAGCAAACACTAAACTAATTGGAAGAACAGTTATGACAACCAACACTAGAGAAACTAACTGGTGCAAGTGTAGCTCAAGCATGAAAGCACCCTCCGAGTATACTCTGCAAAGCGTGGCCCGATGTCTATCCTAGGTACCGCGTTATACCCTCACAGTCACCTGTGTATGTCTCTAAAAACATAGGCAACTAGGTTGCTAGTGCACGAATAGTCACCAAGCGGGTACAGTTGAAAGTCGGGTAGACTACAATGAGCAAGGTATCGAGCCTGAAACTTGTCAAGGGTATCAAAGGCAAGTGGTCTGGAAGACAACTGAGGACCCTGAATAGATTTGAGATCCACGAAGCTCCGTGGCAAATGCAATCGATAGAATCCCAAGACAAGCCCTCTATATGTATTCTCCACTACGATTGGTCCAGCTTTGGAGGGGTTATCTCCACTACCTTTCCGCACGTGACCTCATGTTTAGCCCCTGTGTTAGAGGGGGGTCCCGAATAAATTTCACGATACTGGACTTTGACACTCTCTAACTCGGACTCCAATGCTTGATTTTAATGGCCTTGAAGAGTTTCCTCTCCAACCTAATTCAAGGCCCTAACCCTAAACTAGTTGGTTGACCCTACTAACATAAAAATTCTAATGAATTTTAGATTTAGAGTTAATTTTTATGGATTTTCTTAATTCAAAGGTTATGAAAGTGAAACTAGTGATGTTTGAAAGACGAAAGCAAAATAAACAGAAAGCTGGAAACAAAATACCTTCACTTAACTCAAATCTTAAACAACTTTTCAAAAAAAATTCTAAGATCTTTGAACAACAAACTCAAAGCAGGATTTCACTCAACTATGAGCTACTTATGATCTAAGTAAACCATCAATTACTTATGAAAGCAAAGACTTTTCCCTGGTTACTAATGCAAAACAACACTTGTTAACCAAACAAAGAAATAAAAGTTTTTTTTTTTATTTGAATGCTCACGAAGCAAAAAGAAAAAATATCAACAAGTCAAAACCAAGAAAACTTCTGGCCTAAGCACAGATTGAAAAGAGTCATGTTAAAAATCACACACAAGAAAATTAAAATTGGACTCTCACACTTGTCTAAAAACCCTAAAAAAAAATTTGAGGAAAACTTCATAATGAAAAGGAAAGCTATTGTTGTGATCAAACCTAAGTTACTGACCGCTATGACAGAGACCCAAAAACCTGAGAGTTATAACTCTTGTCAAAGGAAAGGATGACTGCCTCACCTTCAACAAAAATTTTCTCCACAAGCACACTGCTGACAGTTCAACAACAAGCATGTGCACACGAGCTGTGTAAAGTCAGAGCGCGTGTACGCATGCTGGCCTTATACAAGTCGCATGTATCTATGAAACTCTAAGACAAATGAAAGGACAAGCAATCCATCCCAGGCAAAGACCACTGGTACTAAGAACTAGGATCTCTTGAAGATTTAGACACTTACTTTAACAGAAAAAAGAAAACAATTCAAGAAAAACTTCATATAACAAACCAATCTAAGGTGAAACCAAAGTTATAGACTGCAAACAACAAAGACTAGAAAGAGTTCCAGAAAAGCCATGAGAAGGACTATTTTTGACAAGGGAGAGGATGACTGCCTCTCTAAAAGAAATTTTCCAGAATCATACATGCGACTGACACTTCCTCAGCCAGAGTGTACACGCATGCTGTGAGAAGGTAGGGCATGGGTACACGCATGTAGACCATATACATGCTGCATGTATCTATGTTTAAAGAAAATAAACAAATATAACTGGTATGGAAGACCAGAATCTCTGTTAGCTCAAACTTTTGCAGAAACTTTAAAAAAAATGAATGAAACCAGTTCTTAAAAGTACCCAAAAAATATTCCCAGAAACTCTAGAGATCCCCAGTATGGTTGCCAAATTTGTTGTGAGTGGGAAATCCCACTACAAACTAGCACTTACGGTTTTATCATGCATGCAGAAAAGCCCTAAAGATTCCTACTTTCTACCATCATCCCGGACCTAATCCCCATTGTTCTTAAGCAAATACATAGTTAAGAAGATCAAGTGAGCATACCTTATTTCGGGCGTTTGATATCGATCTTTCTTCATGCTGGGTCACTCTTTGACTGCAGCTCTCCTCCCAAGGCTGACCTACATTTACATAAGACAAACAAAGAACCCCACATGCATTTCATATATAGATTAATGGATTAGATATTTAATCAATATGTACGCAATAAACCATGAAAACCTCATATGGTGGGACGGGAAAAGTACTTCTTTATTATTAACTTCAACAAATCAACTTACAATGATGAAGCTGACCAGTGCTCCACAAACTTGGTCTTGGGATCCTCTTCAACTATCCTCCAACTTCTTTACTCTATAATTCTCTTTGCACAAGGATGGCTAAAGGTTGGGACAAAGGGAATGCACAATTGGGTATAGTTTCTTTACTATGATTGTCCTCTTCCAAATGGGACCCCTAACCCTTCTTTTATAGGCTAGAAGAAGCTAGGTATTTGGTCGAACTTCTGGCCATGCATGGATGAAAGGTTTAGTTAACTAACCCAAATTTGTGTGTTCCATCAACAACTTTCCTTTTTCCATGCTTTTGTAGGTACACGCAGGCTGTCTTGGGTCAGCTAGTGTGTACACGCGTGCAGTAATGGAGCAGGGCACGTGGGCCTTTATAAAAGGTTTTTTTAAGAAGAGTTTTTCAATAGTGTTTTGGAAAAGAAGAAATCTGAGATGGCCTAATGCGAGGTAAGCATGTCTGGTGCAAATTAGGGTTATAACACCATGATTTTCCAAGTTTTGATGACTATGAGGATGTTTTCCCTGAGTAACCAACTGTCCCAACTATTGTACTAATCCCCTCAACCATTAATAGTCAAATGGTCATTGATTCACCTTTGTATGATGATTATGAAGATGATTTCCATGAACCATATATTTAAGACCTTATATCATAAAAGTACCCTTCCCATCAAAGCAACAATAGCTTGTTTCAACCCTCATGTCATATATTTGTTGCTGACAAAGAAGAAAAAAATGATAATCTAATTTTAGAGGGTGAAAAACTGAGAAATTGGGACCATAAGCCAAGCTATGATGAATATCCCTCACAATCAGAAGATAAGATAGAAGAATTTAGTTTCCCAAGAACTTCTAATTGTGATGAACTTCCCTATCAACCCCCTATTCCTCTTGAAGACACAAGCTCAGTTTCATCAAGCAACCAATATCAAATGCCATGTGATCAGATGAGAAAGGTTGAAATTAAAGAAAGACAAGCACCACTAAGCCTTTTTCCTAATACACCTCATGACCAGGAGTGGACCAAGGCCATATGCATTGAGGATGAATCAGAGAATCGGCAAGCCATAAAACAACCAAGAATAGTGGAGGAAGGACCTTATGGAATACTTTTCCTTTCTACACAAAGCAATGTTGTAGGGGCAAGTATTGATGATGTTTTTCAGGATCCATTTGCAAGCAGAAAGTGGGCCTAGGATCATTGATTTCTTCAATGGAAAGTGTATTTCCAAATGTTTCTTTGACATGCCTTCAAGTAAGAATTATCTCTAGTGCTTATGGAAGAACATTTCAAAACTTCAAACAGTTGAAAAAATGATGAAGTGGCTTCATTGGTTGTTTCATGTAACTTGAACTCTTTAGTTTCCCAATAATTAGAGTAGGTGTCTGCAAAAAGATTGTTGGACAAGAATCATTTTCATCATTTTGTCATTTTTAGTTTTCATTTTCATTTAGTTTTAGATGAAGGTCACAGATCAAAGCAGATTGCAGTGGTTAAAAGTTGAGAGCACGACTCGACAAGCCCAAAGAATAAGGCACTAAATCTACAAGAGTTCTTATAGCCTCACAGTGAGGACTCTATCCCCCATGGAGGATATGTTAGCACAAGATTGGTTTATGCCTAAACATTGAATAAGTGGCACTACCTACAGGCGCTACCTAATATTTCACAGAGAACAGAATCTGCATTTCATTATTCGTTTTGGCAAATGAATACAATTGTTATGGGATTTTTATTTGTTTTTGGGAAAATTGATATTATATTGATTTATTTCCAATATCCAAGTTCAATCATCAAATCACCCACAGATTTATGCTACCGAATTGCATGCAAAAACACAGTCGGGCGCTACCTATAGGCACTGTGTAATATTCTGGCAGAGGCTAAATTGTGTAGAGTTATTCTGCTAGTTTTGAGTCACTAATTTAAAACTTAGGTTATGAGAAGTTGAGGATGTATTTTTGAGAACTAGAGGAGGTTTTTGTTCATAACATTCCAAATGAAAAAAACCTCTCTCTATTTTTCAAAATGTGTTTTGGTTTGAGAGATATTGGATATAGAAGTAGGAGTTGCGTACTCTACACAGTGGCGTTGCGTACTAATTTCCTGTAGCGGTCACGGTTTTGATATTCGTCTTGTTGGGAAGTTTCCACATGTCAAGGGGAGTTCAAATGTATTCTCAAGGATTAGTTAGATATCAAGGGACACCTACACCTAATATTTATCTCCAACAAAGGCCTCATGCATGAGGTGGAAACAATTTAATAACGACTTCCGACAAATTCCCGAAAATCAACATTTTGTTGGATTTTTGTCTCTTTGACTATTGCCACCTATATCCAAGGATTAGAATCCAATGGAGGAGATGGGATTCGACCTCCTTAGGTCATTTGGATGTTATTTTCTATTTAAAGAGGGATATATCTCTTGGAGAAGGGGAGGGATGAGCCAAGATAGGCTAGAGAGAGTAGGAATAGGCAGTTTTCTATGTGTGTTCATTTGTAAGCTTGTGGGAATTTTAGGATTGTAAGAATTACTGCTATTGGAGACTCATGATAGCTATGATTTCAGATTGTAAATATTCATTTATATTTCTTCTTATTTGAATATATTGCAGATTTGAGGATCAAAGGATGTCAATGATTTATGGATCCCTAAGAGCAGAGGATCTGTTGTATTTTGCCCATCAATCATTGTTTATATTCAAGTATTTGTTGATTTATTGAATTGAGAAGATCTCTATTTACTGAGCATTCTATCTTATGTTTTCCTTCTTCATTTCTTCCACCTATCAGCATACAATCTAGTTTTCTGTTAAGCAATTGTTGTGCCTTAGATGAGTGGGATGTTTGTGACTCCATTGCCCATTAGTGTAGCCTACTGATCTGCAGTTTATTGCCCTCTCTCTTTCTTTATCCATATTTCTGATCCACCTACTCAAAACCAATGTTATCTTTTATAGTCTGATGGGTGTTGAGATTACACTTTAGCAGTCAAAGTGTGACTTTCAGTGCTAACATTTTTGGCACCGTTGTCGGGGACGAATTTGAGCAAATTGAAAATCTCCCTAGGAAGAACGACACTGTATAGCTCTAGCTTTAGATGGTGACCGAAGTTGGACACCTTCAAGACTGCACATTCACCATGGCAACTCCATTGTTCAAAATCTGTTGGTGACTCCACTGGGGATGAGGCAAATCAAATGGCTATGAAGGCTATCATGGCCAGGAGGTTTTCCCCACTCAATTTCTCATCCATAGATGGTTATTCGCATCTTGTGCCTCAAATTGATGAATGGCAAGATCTACTTCCTATATTTTATGAAGGTGAGAATGACAGCCCTGTTGAGCATGTTCATAAATTTCATGTTTTGATGCAGAAGCTTGACATTCATCATGAAGATATATTGATGAAAATGTTCATGTATTCATTGGAAGGCAATGCGAGGCAATGGTATAGAACACTCCCTGCTTCTAGTATTTCCTCTTTGAAGGAATTTCATGATGTTTTTTATTCTCATTGCAAGAAAATTTATCCAGCTGAAAGACTTTTTGAGAATTGTTGTGAGGGGTATGCATCATATATTCAAGATTCATCAAGTGATTCCTCTATCAGTGATGATGAAGGGGATGATGGTAGAGAGAAACACATAGATGATGAGATTCATAATAATTTTCCTAATTTTGAAGAACAAATGCATCATTCATGTCAAAATCTAGGTCCCCAAGAGAAAGATCAATATGGACAATCCAACATTTCCTTGTCTCCTTCTTTTCTCGATTCTTTATGTCAAGAGGTCAACTTAGATTCATATTTATTTTATCATGAGAATAGTGTTGCAGCTTGTCATGATCAAATACATAGCTTATCAATCCCTCCTATCATTAATGAACCAATGTGCCATGATTTTCCAAGTTTTGATGACTATGAGGATGTTTTCCTTGAGCAACCGGTTGTCCCAACTATTGTACTAATCCCCTCAATCATTAATAGTCAAATGGTCATTGATTCACCTTTGTATGATGATTATGAAGATGATTTCCATGAACAATCTGTTGAAGAACTTATATCAAAAAAGTACCCTTCCCATAAAAGCAACAATAGCTTGTTTCAACCCTCATGTCATATTTTTGTTGCTGAAAAAGAAGAAAAAGATGATAATCTAATTTTAGAGGGTGAAAAACTGAGAAATTGGGACCATAAGCCAAGCTATGATGAATATCCCTCACAATCAAAAGATAATATAGAAGAATTTAGTTTCCCAAGCACTTCTAATTGTGATGAACTTTCCTATCAACCCCCTATTCCTCTTGAAGACACAAGCTCAATTTTATCAAGAAACCAAGATCAAATGCCATGTGATCAGATGAGAAAGGTTGAAATTAAAGAAAGACAAGCATCACTAAAAAATTTTCCTAATAAACCTCATGAACAGGAGTGGACCAAGGCCATATGCATTAAGGATGAATCAGAGAAACAACAATCCATACAACAACCAAGAACAATGGAGGAAGGACCTTATGCAATACATTTCCTTTTTACACAAAGCAATGTTGCAAGGGCAAGTATTGATGATGTTTTTCAAGATCCATTTGCATCCTATCTGCAAGAAGAAAGTGGGCCTAGGCTCAT
>JASDQU011101290.1:12585-24274 GCA_032191745.1 Picea mariana | reverse complement strand
TCATGCACCTCTGACAGGGGGTAACACAAATCATCCTCCTAGTGAGGAAGCTTCATCGAGTTCACACATTTACATGTTTAATGGGATATATTTGACCACTCGTACTAGGACATATGACAATGACACACCACCAGATAAACCTGATAAGTAAAAGGTAACTAATGGTAGTACATTGGATCCACCATTGTTGTCCCTTGACCAAGTTTTGGGAGTTTCTTGGTCATGTTGACCTATTTTGGGACTTCGAACAACTTGTCGAAGGAGGAGTGAAATTCAAAGTGGATATCACAACATCTTGTCCCCCTTTTGGGCCTATTTTTGGGTTTTTTGGAATATGTAATGGGAAAGGGATGTCGGCCCATGGGTTTACCCATGTTTAGGCCTATTTTGTATATAAATAGATGTCGAGGCTAGGAAGAAAAGGAGAGACAAATGAAAGGCTAAGTGCTAGACCTGAGCGATGTGAATGTATGCTAAGTGCAGGTAGGGTTTTTGGATGCTTTGTATAGGATTGTAAGAGGCTTGAAGAGATGAGTGCAAGTGGTTGTGACAGATTGTGAAAGGTTGAGTGATGTAGCGCAAGGAAGAAGGATCTAGTGAGTTGCGCATATCTTTTTTCATGTGCAGAGTAAGGGTTTTGAGGCTCTATTGTGTAACAGATTGATTGAAGGCAATAAATAAGAAGAGTTGGTGGATGTATCCCTAGGAGGGGGGTGAACCACGTAAATCCTGTGTTGTCTCGCTTTATGATTTACCTTAATGTGTTTATGTCTTCTTTTCTAAGTACTCTGATGTAGTTGGATATATCTACATTCTTTGTGCTTATGATGTGCGAGAATGATAGATCTGATACATATGGTTGTGCTTAGTGCTTAATCTGGTTGATATAACTTATTTACTTATGCTAAGTGCTTGCATATGGTAGATTAGTGTGAATATTGTAAGGCTCTATTTTATCAACAAAGTAGATAATGATTGCATGTTAAAGAAATGAAGGTGATAAATTCTTTATTAAGTAATACAATCACATATCTATGTCCCAGCTAAGGTTGCAGACACTTGAGTCCTGCAACCACCCCTGCCTCTACCTCAAGTGAGACTTCATCTGCTTCGTAGGTGTTGCCAAAAGGGCCGGTAGTTAGGTTTTTGTTGGTGCGTTGTTGTAGCGTTGAACCTTGGGTCTGCCCCTATGCCAACAAATGGCAAGAGTTAAAAGACTTTACGACCAGAAGGATCGCACACTTGATTGAGGAACATGAGAGTAGATCACAGATATTTAATACTAGAATCCTAGATGTCAAAGCTAAGAGAACACTAGAGGATCCTCAGAAGATTGAATTACCTATCCCAGACAAAGAAGAAGTATTATCCAGGAACCCTAGGAAAGAATTTCAATAGTGTGAAGTAACTAAGACCAAAGAAGAAAATAATCAGAATGAGAAAAGAATTATCGAGACGAAGATCACTAAAAAGAAGGCTAGAAAGTTAAGAAAGAAAAGGGATAATACTAAAAGGTTACAAGAGGTTCTAGAGGAGACCTCGCAGAAAGAAAAATTGAAGAATTGGAGCTTCGTCGAGATATCAGAACAGCGACACATGGCACTTTTCCATGGCGAAGCAATATAGCCGTTGGGGATGATATATCCATTCGACTTCCACTCCAAATAGATAGAAAATCAATAAAGGTTCATCATCTGACCATTGGACCATGCCATAACTGATCGAATAGGAGTTAATGGAGGCTCATACCCATTGCAAGCCAACTGTTGTCAATTTACCTGTTTATCTCATCGCGCCGCGCACCGAGAACACTTTTTTCAACTGAGAATTTGAGCCTACAGACTAAGCCAAGTTTATACAATGATCATTGTTCTCTCATTCTCTATCTCATTACCGTGTCTGAGTTGTTCCCTAATCCCATGAATTGTTTACCCCAAGTGCGTATGTTAGAAGTATTGAGCACTGTAGAGAAATCCACTGAGGAAGTTTTGATCGACTTTATGACAAAGAGATTCATGTCGGAGTGAGGGTTGTCTACAGGTGTACAAGAATCATCGACGAGAGAACTATAGGCCTCTCCTTCCACTGCTTGAGCTGGTCCATCCCGTCCAGCTAATGAGAAATGAGCGAAGCACAGAGACGATATCCTAAATGCTAAGCTAATTTCAATCATTCTACCTACTTATCTACCACCTCTGAGTGGTGCCATCAATCGTGACAATGTACCCATGAATTTGAGTATGCTTTGATCACTGCGTACCTTATAAAATAAGTGCACACAGTTCATGCCGACTAGGATAAGATCACCGCATTGAAGTTCAGTGACTTCAACCTCAACAACGAGAATTTTTAGAGTATTATCGCCCCTCATAAATATCTGACGTGAACAAAAGGAAATAACTCCAAGATTATCGCTCAGTTGTGGACCATGAAACTCATGCAGTCCACACTACTTAATGTAATGAAGATTCCTCACTTTGAAAGGCATCAAGAAGTGAATGCCTGCGTCAAGTTGTTGTTGTCCTGCTATCATGGAGGATAGTTATGGTTGAATCATCGCATCACAGTGGATCTAAATTTGATTAATTGGATCACAAGGCTTAGCATGCAAGGCCCTAACCCACATAATTTCTACCCCGAAAAGACCACAGACCGTGATCTCACCTAACGAATAAAGGATACTTATGACGATGTAGAGAAGGGAACACGAAGCTACAAGGTAGCCTCTATCAAGAGTGCTGCAGTGCGCCTTGCCTGTCAGCTAATCGCAGGCAAGCTAGTTCACAAGAATTGACTGACCCAAGTAAATGGATTTGTAGTCGATCTCATAGGGAAATGCACGGAGGGACTACAGATGAATTGGGTGAAATACCGCGTGAACCAGCTAGAACTAGATTGCAGGGAAGCGTAGGATCAGGGATACGAATTCCACTTCAGCTGGATTCTTATCCTGATCGCTTTCATCACATGGGAGATGCCGAAAGGTGTGACCTTCTCGGACACTGAGCCATTTGAACCTCTGGCCATGAAATTCAATACGTTATGGTACTCTAGCGACATGAACAAGAAGTGGCTATCAAATTTCATCTTCCACATGTATTATAACGAGTTGAAGGTAGCAATACAGGCCATGCCTCACATAACCCCGAACACACTTCACATATTTAGACCCTTAATGAAATTCAGCGTAGACCTCCATTTTATCTATATTAAATCACGCGCTGATGAGCATAAACAACAACTGCAATCATACTACAAGTTAACAGAGGATGACTTGGAGGATATTACCAAGGAATGGTCGACATACCTCCTTTTTCCAACAGACGCCACAGAAATGTTCGATGTTGACAACCTCGAAACTGTGTCGGATACAGTCAGACCTAGAAAGATAAAGAAGACTGAAGAGTTCCATGATTCAGACATCACATCTGTGAAGACCGCATCTATCTCCACTGAGCAAGGAGGTGATGGCACAAAAATAGAACAGAAGAAAGGCGAGGTTACACTGCCAAGAGACAAGGAGGATCCCTTGAATAAAAGGAAGGTTTCCCCTCTGAAACCTTCTTCAAGGAAGAAAATGAAAGCAACTAGAACCAAATTCGAGACCACCCTCACCTCAGATGACTTTGAATTCATCATTGTTGCACTGAACGATGTTTCACTGGAGATAGCAGAGAAGCAAGAATCCAAGAAGGAGGAGGTGTTCAGTTGCATCAAGGCTGAGCTTCAAGAAGTGCAGTAGGCACTACAGTCTAGCCGTGATGTATCGACTACGCCCCTGATAGTTGGAACACCAAAACAAGGTGACAAGCCCATTCAATTACGCTGGATTGTTGATACAATCGAAGGTTTCCTTTGACGACCTCAAGAAGAAACAACGCAAGCCACCTAGGCTCTAGTACAAGCACAGGGAAATCTGATAGAACAACATAGCAATATAGAACTAGAAAAACTTGCTCTCCAAGCAAAGTGGGATGAAGAGAAAGCAAAGCTATAGCACAACAAGGAACAGTTTCTTTCTATGTAACTTGAAGTTAAGGAAAGGTTCACCAAAGCACGTTGCTCTGTGACAATCATTGAAGTACAGACCGAAAAACGAGTTCCACAGCAGGTGTCACAACTTAAATAGGTAATCCAGAATCTCTAGAGCACATCGTAGATCTAAAGCTCTATGATGTACCCAAAACCCCCCAGGAGATAAGAGACCAGCGAGAAGCAATTGCTCCCAGCGCAGTGGGAAGATTAAAATCTCTTGCCTTGGAGTGCAATCAGCTAAGTAACCAGAGTGCCCAGACATATGAAAACCTTACAGAGAATCCAAAATTACAGGTGCTAGAGTCATAGCTCTAGGAAGAAAAAAAACATGCAGATACACTATAGGCACAGCTAAAATCCCTGTCAGCAGTAGATAGAATGAAGAGATCTCATGAACAATGCACATATCAACAACAGATTCATATGATTCAAAGAAAATTGATGGAAGTCACTCAACGAATAGAACCTATGCAAGATAAGGCATGCTTGTTGTTTTCCGAAATCGAGAGCCAAAGAGCATAGCTAAAACAAGTCGTCCTCACAGCAGAACAATTCTTGGAAGGACCGGTGAACGACGCAGTGATCTAGGATTCATCGAGCAAGAGGCCATAACAAATTATCAAGTTGAAGCATCTCAAGCCAATATCGAGGCATTCGAGGAAGAAATTCTCAGACCTGAGTGACTTAGGACGAGTCACAGGTGAGTGTTGGGGGCCTGTTGGGCCTTAACCAAGTTTTGGGAGTTTCTTGGTCATGTTGACCTATTTTGGGACTTCGACAGCCTATCAAAGGAGGAGCACAAGTCAAATCAGATATCATGGGATCTCGGCCCCCTTTTGGGCCTCTTTTTGGTTTTTTGGCAATATGTAACGGGAAAGGGATGTCAACCCATGGCTTTACCCATGTTTAGGCCTATTTTGTATATAAATAGATGCCTAGGCTAAGAATAAAAGGGGAGGTGAATGAAAGCATAAGTGCTAGACCTAAGCGATGTGAATGTATGATAAGTGTAGGTAGGGTTTTTGGATTCTTTGTGCAGTATTGTAAGAGGCTTGTAGAGCTAAGTGCAAGTGGTTGTGACAGATTGTGAAAGGTTGAGTACTGTAGTGCAAGGAAGAAGGATCTATCGAGCTGCACAAATCTTCTGTCCTATGTAGAGTAATGGTTTTGAGGCTTTGTGCTATCATAGATTGACTGAAGGAAATAAAGAAGAATATTTGGTGGACGTAGCCCCAGGAGGGGAGTGAACGACATAAAACCCGTGTTGTCTCACTTTGTGATTTACCTTAATGTGTTTATGTCTTATTTTCTAAGTACTCTAATGTAGTTGGATAGATCTACTTGCTTTGTGCTTATGATGTGTGAGAATTCTAGATCTGATACATATGGTTGTGCTTAGTGCTTAATCTGTTTGATCTAACCTATTTACTTATGCTAAGTGCTTGCATATGGTAGATTAGTGTGAATATTGTGAGGCTGTGTTTTATCAGTGAAGTAGATAATGATTGAATGTTAAAGAACTAAAGGTGCTAAATGCTTTATTAAGTAATACAATCACATATCTATGTCCCAGCTAAGGTTGCAGACACTTGATTCCTGGAACCACCCCTGCCTTTACCTAGGGTGAGACTTCATCATCTTCACAGGTGTTGCTGAAAGGGTCGGTAGTTAGGGTTTTGTTGGTGCACTGTTGTAGCATTGAACCCTAAGTCTGCCTCTGTGCCAAAAACCATCCACCATCGTTACTCCTCCATCTGGGCTGCTCCACATTGAGAAAACTAAATTTGAATCTATCTTACACCCACCCAAGACCACAATTCAAAAGTCGACTTTTAATCCTAACTCATGTGATGCCCAAAACTAAAACATTGTTGAAGATTTGGCTCAATCACTCTATGCTATGTCAGATCTCGAATTTCTATAGCACTGCCCTAGCCAATGTAGAACTCTCTTATCATCCATCAGAGCTATATATCCCAAGTCATCTAATAATATCACGTTTAACCTAGATAATTTTAAATCATGACTCTCTCACCAACTCACTTTCCAAACCGATGTTGTCCACAATCAACATATTCATTGCACGATCTTGGAGGAGGGGGCATCCACATGTATCGTGTATTTGGCTTGTTGGAAAGGCCTTAAATCACCTGCCCTTAATCAATCTCCCACCATGTTGATATCATTCTATGGAAGAGGTTTCCATCCTAATGGATTATTACAATCCTTAGTCGTTCAATTGGGAGGAAAAATTGTTTTTGTAAATGTTGAAGTAGTCAACACTCCCCTTGATTATAACTTTTTTATAGGAAGAATTTTTTTCTATGTTATGACTGTCATCGCTTCATCAGTTTTTTGATGCATCCAATTCCCTCATCAAGGTAAAGTTGTGACCATTGATCAATTAGATTAATGTACCCCCGACGCTCACACTCAAATGACCAACAACATTCCTTTTTTGGGAGATTTAAAAATTAATTATGAAAGTGTTGGGGTAGGTCTCCTGAAAGATTCTTTGCTCATAGGAACCTTTCCGACACCTCTTCCTCCCACTATGAAACAAATTCCAATGGTTACCATTTTTTCGAATATGGCACATCAATCCTTCGAATCATTTGATCGATGGATAAATCCTAGTCCCTCAGAATTTGATACACTAGGTGACACCATGCCACTGCATAGGTTGAATACGACGCCATCCAGTCTGCCTCTCCTTCACTAAACAACCAAAATCTACTGACGTCTACTACCTATTCATTACCATCTTGGTTGTATTCCCTATCCTCTACTTTCTATTACATCCTACATATTTTTCCATCCGATAAATCTATTATGGAAATTCTTAGTATCAAGGAGGTACCATGGGATGAGTACTACCATCCTTCATCCTTTCTTCCTAGTTTGGATCAAATCGAGAGATATATTTCATCTATATTTCATAGCGATATCATTGACTCCCCCAAATATCCAATACTCACTCAGGATACCATCTCCGAGGGGAATTTGGGAAACATCTATTCCACTATTATTGTCGACAAATCTGTTAAAGAAGGTATCATAGAAAACATACAACTAGGTGCAAGTTGTTTAGCTGAAGAAGTTAAAACTTATACCACCTTGTTCAAATAATTTCACGACATATTCTCCTAGAGCTATGAAGAAATGTCAGGGATTGATCCATCGATCATTGTGCATGAAATCCAAACTTACCCAGGATTTAAACCTACAAGATAGAAACTTAACCTGATTCATCCTAAGAAAACTGCAACGATCAAGGCAAAAGTTGAAAAATTGTTAAAATCTGGTTATGGAAGAAGTTGAAGTTGAAGGAAGAAGTTGAATTTATGGCACTTTGGTTATGAGATATATCATGATGATGCTAGCTAGAAATGTCATTGATCTAGTGAGGCACACTTCTAGTACATGTACTTTTGGATGCTTAGTATTTGTTGTAGTGAATGGTGGTTAAGGCAGATCTATTCGGGTACATGGATGGTATATATTTGAGTTCCATATTTATAGGCATATTTGTTGGATATCTTGGTGCATGCATTTGGCATGTGGTTGAGCTACATGTTGGGACATGTAGTTGATGGGTTGATGAGGTGGTTATGTTGTACATAATTGATGAGTCATATCTTTATCTACAGTTGATGCATGTTTGGTACACTTTTGGTACGTTGTTAGAGGCACCTGCTAGCAGTATGATTGGCACATGGTTTATGATTGATATGGCATACATTTATGAGATAAAATATTGAATGTAGTTCATATTGTTGAGGTTTGGTGCATGGTTGATGAACTTGTTTTGGTACATTATGTATGGGATGATATAGTTGAGTCACTTGTTATGATGCTTGATGGTTGAGAGACATGATTTTGGCACTTGGTTCAAGGTAGAGGCATATCATAAGTGATATGACACTTGTTTAAGGCACATGGTTGGCATGTCAGTACAAGCATATGGTTGATACACTCCATTGATGATATCTTTTGGTATATTTTATGGTATTGATGTACATGGGTTTTGTGTATGGTTGGAACACAATATAGCACTGAATGTACTTGGTTGATGTTTTTTTCATGATTCTCTATTCATTGTTGACATATATTTTGTTTCATGATGTATGGTATGGCACGCGTTTGATGCATGGACAATTCCAAAGATCATCTTAGGAAGAGAGGATCATTCTTGAATAAGTTGATCTATGTTCTAGTTGAGCAGTAGCATTTGCAGCAGAAGCATATTGCAGTGGTAGCATATTGTTCATATTACAGAGAAGATAGGGGGAGACACATTGATGATTGCAGCTATGTGATCCATTCTCCAGCTTACAAACCTATGAGATGCGGATCATTGCAACTATGTGAGTCTTTCTCCAACTTACAAACCTGAGAGAAATCCCCTAAGAAGGGTACCTAGTTCCTACCTGAGACAGAGATGGAATGTAGAGATGACCTCCTACATTCAGAGAGTTGAGAATCCAGATGATTATCTAGTGGAAAAGGTGATCTATTGAGTTAGACGTGCATGTGTCTAAGAACAAGGTGAACATGTGAAATCCCAAAGTGTTGGGTGCATCATCATGTGAGAAGAAATGAATATGATGTATTAGCCTCCTTTGAGAAGTAGATTTGATGAGAAGCTCCAGATTATTCTCTTGCGTGAGGTAGTGGGAAAGAAGATCTGTAGAGTGGACATGCCCATGGATGAGCACAGGTGAATGTGTGAATATTTGGTTCTTATGTGTAATGCAGTGAGCCAGAGATTTGGAAATCCCTATGGATGTGCCCCTAGTGGATGAGAACTGGTGGGTGTATCAGATCCTTTTCTATATTGTACAAGATTCAGACCTTCCTGTAACCCTAATTGTAATGTAAAGGGTATAGGTTAGCCCCACCTTAATGTGACTGTTAATTAATGTAAAAGATAATTAATATGGTTAATATTAATTATATTATAAGCTAGTGATTTCAGACCTATTATGCCAATAGAAACTTTTGTTGATAGGTTCATGTTAGTATAATTAAAGGTAAATTCCCCATTGAGGAAACACATCTCTCACATGAGTTTGGAAATTCAGAAAGTATATCTCCTTGGGAAAATTGCTCATCTCTCTTGGGAGCTAGTGTTCTAGGGTTTTAGAACCATATTGTGTGCTAGGTATTATTGGTGGTGAAGGTATTTCTCTTGAAGAATATATCAAAGGATTGGCTGGGTTTTCTTCCCTTGTTGAGAACGGTTTCCAAGGATACTTCTTATGTTCTTGTGCATGGTGTTTCTTCTTGNTGGTAGCATATTGTTCATATTACAGAGAAGATAGGGGGAGACACATTGATGACTGTAGCTATGTGAGCCATTCTACAGCTTACAAACCTATGAGATGTGGATCATTGCAACTATGTGAGTCTTTCTCCAGCTTACAAACCTGAGAGAAATCCCCTAAGAAGGGTACCTAGTTCCTACCTGAGACAGAGATGGAATGTAGAGATGACCTCCTACATTCATAGAGTTGAGAATCCAAATGATTATCTAGTGGAAAAGGTGATCTATTGAGTTAGACGTGCATGTGTCTAAGCACAAGGTGAACATGTGAAATCCCAAAGTGTTGGGTGCATCATCATGTGAGAAGAAATGAATATGATGTATTAGCCTCCTCTAAGAAGTAGATTTGATGAGAAGCTCCAGATTATTCTCTTCTGTGAGGCAGTGGGAAAGAAGATCTGTAGAGTGGACATGCCTGTGGACGAGCATAGGTGAATGTGTGAATATTTGGTTCTTATGTGTAATGCAGTGAGCCAGAGATTTGGAAATCCCTATGGATGTGCCCCTAGTGGATGAGAACTGGTGGGTGTATCAGATCCTTTTCTATATTGTACAAGATTCAGACCTTCCTGTAACCCTAATTGTAATGTAAAGGGTATAGGTCATCCCCACCTTAATGTGACTGTTAATTAATGTAAAAGATAATTAATATGGTTAATATTAATTACATTATAAGCTAGTATAATTAAAGGTAAATTCCCCATTGAGGAAACATATCTCTCACATGAGTTTGGAAATTCAGCAAGTATATCTCCTTGGGAAAAGTGCTCAGCTCTCTTGGGAGCTAGTCTTCTAGGGTTTTAGAACCATATTGTGTGCTAGGTATTATTGGTGGTGAAGGTATTTCTCTTGAAGAATATATCAAAGGATTGGCTGGGTTTTCTTCCCTTGTTGAGAAGGGTTTCCAAGGATACTTCTTATGTTCTTGTGCATGGTGTTTCTTCTTGTGATCTTGGTTGTTGCAACATTATTGTTTATGGTTAAGTGAAATGCTAAAATAGAATGAACTTCATGCTTAACCTAGATTATGAAAAATCAACATGGTATGAGAGCATAGGTATTGAAGAACCCATTGCACAAACAGCTTTCAACCATCCTCCCTCTCTTCTGCATAAACCGTACAACCCTCCTAGGGTTCCCAGAAAATTCATATGACCTACTCTTATGGATGTTTTCATCACTTGGAAATTGGATGTTGGGTCTAAAAAGGGAATAGGAGTGTATGACATCCTTCAGTGCACCTCCAATAAGCTTCAGATCAAAATTCCAATCATTTTGAAATTTTGGCCCTAGGGGTTCGCCAATTTCTGCAGAAATGTTAGTATTAGGGTTTATGCAACTCATTGAAGGATATATTTAGCTCACCAGTGTTCTCTCATATTTCAAAGGCTTATTGTTGGCAGTCATAAGTCCAAAAAAAACTAAAAGTGCTATCCTAGCCTAACTGTTAGGTTTTCTAGCCCAGATTACAAAGGATTGTGAAGAATATAAAATTATGATGAACAAAACAATGATGGAAGTTAATCTTGATGGATCAAGAAAATTCAAAGTTCTAAAAGACAAGACTTCAAAGTAATACTTATTGTGGGTAATAAAAAAAGGTGTCACTGTTACATACCTTCTTCATGAAGATGTCAAGAGGACAAAGATCAGTCAAGATCCATTGGAGAAATCCTATTAGCATCCCCAGGTATGCACTTGTATATATATTATTTGAATAATTATCATCAAGGAAATTGCAGGAGGAAGGAACCTGTTGCTGAATTCATGGATCGAAAGGGATATCAGTGCATTAAGAGGAACAACACACTCAAAGTGAAGACTCCAGGTTTGATTGTTGACATTGTCATTCCTCTAACCTATACTTCTAAAGTTTGCTACATTACAAGTAGGTGTTGTAGTTGTGACAACAATCCTTAAATTGTTTTAATTCTAGAGATACACTCATTATTCTCCTTTAGGAGATATTCTTATTTTGTTTTCTCTTGTTTACTTGTTCTAGATAGTTTAAAAATAAAGGAATATGTTTATCCTTTAGAGGGAGCCACTTTATTCAGAGGGAGACAAACATTATTCCATTTGATCCTATTATTCCAGTTGATATGTTCAGAGATATTGCAGTAGGGCATAAAATTCCTACCTAGACTCACTCTAGAAGAGGCAGAGAAATACACAAGTCTCTCAAGGCACATCCTAAGAAAGAAAAAGATATTTTCGAGCTATCCTTCATTCATGAGCCACCTTATTGATGTTGAGCCTCCTTGTCTTAGAGAAGCAACATGAGAACAGGTATGGAAAGATGCCATAACAGAAGAATATCAATATATC